>SCHK01431575.1:0-12593 GCA_004124795.1 Poropuntius huangchuchieni | reverse complement strand
GGCAACAATGTGAAGCTACGAGGGCCAACGTGTTAATTTCTGTTTCTCTTTGCTTGTTTTTTTCCCTCTCATAGAGACAGTGACCTATAACTACCATTATATGACTGACAGACTAGAACGCTTTGACTTAAAAATATCAAAATTAGAGCTAATGAAGAAAAAAAGTCACCGACGTCTCGGATGCCCTTGGGGTAAGGTTAAAAAACACCCAATGTTAATTTCAAAGTGAACTATCCCTTTAAGCTCCAGTTCATTGGCTGTCAGTCATTTCTATGATTTTGTTCATTGACCAGTTCTGGTCAAGGCATCTCTTATTCAATCATACAGTGTCAAAACTGCACTCCATTGTGCATGTAGTTGGTTAAAAACACATTTGTTGTCTTGCGCTAACCCAGAGAGAGCACATCTGATCGCCCTCTTGACCTTGAGATGAATGGTTGCCCAAACCAGTCCCTGGTACACATTATCATTTAAATGGCCCTAGGAGAAGGTTAGGTCAGCTCATTTGATGTTGAAATGCAAACAGAGATCAAAGGAGAGAACTCGCAGTGGCCTATATTTACAGTAGTCGGTCTTGGATTGGTGTGTTCGGTGGCAGAGGTGCAGCGCATTGTCTGTGTGTATGTGTTAGACGAGAGTTTTGTAGGAGGGAAGAGCACATTGTCTTTTTGTTCTGCTTGGTCCTCGTGGGTAGATAGCTCATTAACCATTGTGGCCTGGCACAATAGCCAAGAGCGCCGGCTGCATGGGTACAACAAGTCCAGCACAATACCTGTAAACAGCCAGCGGCTTAATTGAAAATGGCCTCTGGGATCACCAGGCTGTCATAACAATAATAGACTTGTATAGGTGCATAATATCAAAATTGCAGAGACCTATTGGTGGAGAGTACATGTGTGTGATTGTGGTTTCTCAGCAAAATGCTGGTTTAATGATGTTGCGATGTTTCCCAGTTATTTGAAGAGATCCATGTGTGCTAGCTGAGTTTTCGTTTAACATGTTCTTATCTGTTTGCTCCTGTTCCAGGTCACTGAACAGACACAAGCTCCACCACAACTCACCCTCAATCATCACCTGGGACAAGAAAAGACTGAAAGACCCAAAAGAAGAGAATGAATGGACAACAGTGTGTGGTAATAAAGTTCAATCAGATAAAAGACTAGTCCAAAGGTTGGGAATCAGCAGGGACCTCGGTACGATATAACATTTATATCTCGTGATGTGATAATATCGTGTTTCTTTTTATTTGGTGTACTGACAGAAGAAAAGGCGCAAACGCTGTCACCGGGGTAGTACCCTTTCAATTTTGTATTACATTTACCCCAAAGGTGTGCATATTGGTATCATTTGAAAGGGTTCTGCAAGTATTTTTTTGTGTCATCATGATATCGTGACTGGATTCAGTGTTTTGTAGGTTTGGTCTGAGTTCGTCAAATAGAAATGATTTTAGAATACGTTAACCTAATGCCACAGTATATCTTCTATAGCATTCTTTAACTAACAGGGTAGCTTTTACACTTTCTTGAGCTCATTCATCTTTTTTATATATAGACTCAAAGATACAGCCTCTTTTATTGCTGTGTGGGAAGAATATCTCTTGTTGGAGAAATTCTGCTTGTTAAAACAATTCTCTATATTTTAGCCTCCTTAAAGTTTAGTACGGGCACCACTTTAATAGAGTAAGCCAGATATAAAATCTACTTCAGCAGGGCTTACCAATAGATAAGAGCAGGGGTCCGCAAGCTTTTGGGCATGAAGTGCCATTTTTCATTTTTCTGGTTAACCATGTGCCATTACCCCCCTCCCCCTTTTTAATGTATGTTGTATTTATAAAGTAGGTAAGCAGTTTTGAATATTCAGATAAAATCCTTTTTGATTATCTTACAAATATTTTAATACATTTTTAAACCTTTTTTTAGAAGTTTAATTCAATTGTTTAAATTAGACTTTGAATAACAGATTTACAATGTGACCCTACTAAACATTAAAACGTTCAGTTTAATGACTGTTCTATATTAATGCGGTGCTTTAATTGACACGCACACACATACGCATAGGCACACACGCACACACACACACAAATGTAATGACACATGAGTAATGATTACCTCAAAATGTACATCAGTATTAAGTTTTCCCTATTGCTCGAGTGCCAGTGATTATCCGTATGCTTGCCACGGTTGGCACATGTGCCATAGGTTGCTGACCACTTGATAAGAGTATAAGTGCACTATGTAGTCTTTTCTTTTGTGCCTGACCGCTAAGGTCTTTCTTGCTCCTCTGAGCAAACACCCTTGGTGACACCCACCAGCTGTTCTAAAGGGGGCTGTGTGATAGAATGGCTGGGTTGCTGGTTTCTGGGTCGTCCAGCTAAAGATGACCGGGGGCAACAGGAGTGGACAGAGATATCCCAGGCCGTGACCTCAGGCACTGGTAAACTGAGGCAGGTCTTTGGCCCAGCAGTGCCACCTCACATTTAAGTAAAGTCCATGTGATAGACCCAGCTCCAGAGACTGCAAGTTATTGGGTCTGAATGGTGCTAATACGCTGGGCTGGTTGGATGCGGGTTGGAACTCTGGTGTCCCATTAAACATAGCCGGAAGACT
This sequence comes from Poropuntius huangchuchieni, assembly GCA_004124795.1. NCBI lineage: Eukaryota > Metazoa > Chordata > Actinopteri > Cypriniformes > Cyprinidae > Poropuntius > Poropuntius huangchuchieni. The sequence continues at coordinate 9,987 of SCHK01431575.1, read as the reverse complement.
CATATCTGGTTAGAAGTTCAGGCTTTTACTGTGGACTGCTCTGAAGTAATTTGATCTGAAGGTCTTCCCTATAGTGATTCAACACTGCCTTGAAGATTGTTAGAGTAATAGACTGTGGAGAAGACATTATTGCCTAAGAGCAGATAAAGGAGAATATAAATGGTAAGATGGTGGTACTCTAGAAGTTAAACGTAAGTTTTGCATTAGTATATTCTGTCTCATGACTGCAAGAGGTTGAAGGCTATTTTATTAATTTCTACATAAAACAACAATCCAGCAATAGACATGGTACTTCAGCCCAAGAAGTCACCTAATCACTTAAATAACTAGTGTACTGTATATTGCATTGTGTCTGTTAAGCAGTAAATAAAAAAATATGCTTATCAATTTTTTGCTGTTAAAAATAAGTCAAAAACAACAATGTTAGAATCTCAAATCCAGCTTGGCCGATGTATAGACCCAAATGGAATCTGGTGTCTAATTCCGTTATGTCCCCAGGACATGTCCCCTTTAGGCCCCCTTTTTTGAGGGTATCGCCTCCCGGAGCTAATTGGGTCTCGTCTCACACCAGGTTGATTGGACGTGACACTTAGTGCAGGGCGAGACCTCCAAAAGTCACTGGAGCAAAGAGAGGGGAAAAACAATCAAAATTGAATTACTGACCAGTAAATTTGCTAATTATAGTCCATTAACCCAAGCACAGAGAGGTGTGAAGACAATCCAGAGCCACATGCCTCAATGAGACTCCTGACACTTTGACCTAGATTACCCAGAGGATGTGTTTAATATGCAGACTATATCTTTGTGTACTGTATGCTGTGTTCATAGCACTTTTTGATTTTAAAATCAAACCTGCAGTTCAAAAAATGACCACAACACATGCATCAGTGAACTACAATGTGTGTGCGTTTCTGTAAAGTTTATTTGATTAAAAATACAGTAAAATAATAATGTGAAATATTGTTACAATTTTTTGTTATTTTAATATATTTTTAAATTGTTTTTTGTTTTGATAAAGCTGAATTTTCAGCAGCCATTATTTCAGTCTTCAGTGTCACATGATCCTTAAGAAATCATTCTAATATGCTGCTAATTTTTTTTTTTAATATTAAGCAGCACAAATAATAATATTTTTACAATTTCAGTCTTTGATTTGAATAATTTCCATGCTTCACATTTTGAAACCTAATTTATGTTTGCTAATTTTTTGGGGCTGCTCAACAGGATATGTTTAGAACTTTTGAAGGAAAAGTTTGAGTTCAAGTTCAATATCATGTTCAGTTCGATCACAGGAAACAGCAAGGGATTGTTGACTTAACTCTCAAAGCATTTTCAACAGAAGTTTAATTTTCCGAAGCTTCACGGGTGGAAATTACACAGCAGTGCAGAAGTGGATGGTCTCTAGATCTCCTAAAGCAGGTTTTTTCCCCCTCCCACTGTCATTCTTTTACTGTCACTTGTTTGTTTTGTCCTGTCTGTGAGTTGAACCGTTCAGGGATGAACCGGGTCATATTATCTTGTGATCTGGAGTAGAAGAAAGATTGATATTCTCACACAAGGTCACTATACATAACACCAGCACCTTAGAGGGGCTAGTCTAGTGTGATCTTTTGTTCTGCTTGTAACACTCACCTCTCCTCCTAGAAGCTAAAACCGTTTGAGTGTGCAGTATATCAATTAAAAAGCTCCTTTTCTGCCCTTTGGAGGGGGTGGGGGTGCAGGTCCAAATATTTACATTAGGGCATATCAGTTTGACGACTGTGTGGCGGAGCGGAGAGAAGGGCCATTTGGTGCAGCAGAGAGGCCATTAGCAGAGTTAAATGGCTAGAAAGAATCTGGACCAGACAGCTTTCCACACAGGATCACTCGACCGCAACCACATAACTGCATTAATACTTCCGTCATGCAGTAAATACAGTCAAAGATTGGGTTTGTAAATTAGTTTAATGAGGAAACACCTTTTCAACACCTTTAGGCAGGTAAATGGATTTGGATGGTGTAAAGAACAGGTCATGTACACCATCTACCTATCTAACGAACTAAAATAAATACATGTATAAAGTTTAAATATTTTTATCTGTATTTAAATGTACACTTTAATATATTGACTTTGGCTGCATTATCAGACTTGGTATAAATTATGTATGAAATATAAAATGTACAGTTCATTTCTTTTTTTTCCCTCCCCAGCAATGCCAAAAGCAAAGCCAATTCTATTCTATTTTATGAGATTCAAGAGTTCTGATTCAAGAGTAATAGTTCAGGAGAGCCACTAGTTTAAGCCTTGGCTCTTTTTCAAGTACACTCTGTTATGTTTTGTACCATCTTTTTAATTCTTTGTGGCTTGCAAGGCTGTGTTTTTGTTTATCCACATTGTGGCAAGCATTAGAGTTAAAAATTGCATTTATATGCACAAAATAGAACTGAACAAATTAAAGAAGTGTTTGCTTCTTGTCAAGGACAGAGGGATTGTTTTAGGGTTAATTCTCTCAGCATTAAATCCAGCACTCTAGGACAAGCTAATACTATGCTTACAAGTACATTATTGATTTATTTTCAGAGGTTGCTCTATCATATCTAAGGAGCCAGTTGTGAACATGCTGTAAAAGTCTAGAACAAAAAAAAACAAAAAAAACATGCCAGATAATTGTTTGGGAAAGGATTGGATTAGAAATTTGTTCATGTTATTGCCATCTGACTTTTAATAACAGACTTTGGTCAAATCTGAACACCATTTATTGGACCGTTGAGAACTTTTATGAAGTTCATTAAAATTACTTGAAGTTAGAAAGTGTCACAATCATCTTCAGTTTGTCTTACAGAGGTCAAACTGATATATCAAGGGATTAAATTCTTCTGAATGTAAATGTTCAGACATTTTTTTTTACCTTAATCAAGGTTTGTAAAATAACTGCAGGGGAAAACAGCAGATGTGGTTTCTCTCATTTGAAGGGCCTTTGCTGCTTCCTAATTATCTTCTTTGATGCACCAAGAACCACGCTCCCTCTTCTGTCGTTTGGTCTACTCTGCGCATCGCTCGCTGCTTCGGGTGTTGTAAACTCTGCTGCATTGGTGATTGGTCTCTATCTGTAACACTGTGTGCCCAGCTTGAGATGACTGTGCAGACAGGGACAACGCATTGGCCTGGAGTGACTCCAAGAATAGTTAGGCTGCTGTGGATCCTTGGCATTAGAAAGATTATTGTTTATCCCTCTCCTCTCGTAGTGACATCTCCACTCTTGTGAAATTATGAACGCTGCACTGTTCCCCTCCAGGTTGCTTCTCTGGTTTGTGAGGTGTGAACTTGAGCGTAGGTGGAGGGTAAAAGATGGTCTTTGTAGAACATCATTAGATAAGCCATGACCTAGGGAGGCATATTTGACCCTTCAGGCTCAAACAGATGCAATGAGCATTATTTTGTGTCTTCTTATTTACTATCAGACTATTTGTTAAGAAACTAGTTGTAGTAGTTCTTTGTAGTAAAAGTTCCTTCCTTGCATATGTCAAGTAGCAAGAGCTTTTTTCCTGTTTTATACTATAATCCATGGTAGATTATAATAGTGATCATATTGATTTTATTATTATGTAGATATTGTACATGCTCTTTTCACCTATTTTTACATTTAGACTACCTTTGCCATCAGCTAATGCTCACTTAAATTTCATGTTTTAATACTGAATTGAGTAACTTGTAGTTAGCAACTGAGCAAATCTGAGAATAAATAACCATTTTTTACATTTTATCTGTACATTGCAATGTTGTAATGCCTAAATTACCTAAATTATTTGTATAATTTGAAGCATTTAAAATGAATTGTTTTACATTTTTAGTGATTTATTTGGAATTTTCAAAAAGTGTTTTTTTAAATGTCCGCCATTTATTAGTTATTGGCCAAGGCGTAAAAGTAATTTTTGACTTGATTTCTGATCATTTTTTCGATTTGTGAAAACCTGTTGATTTCAAACAACACAAATTTTAGCATGTCAAAAACTAATCTCTTGGAGAAATATCTGATATCTAAAAAAAATAATAATAAATTGAAACTTTGAAAGTTTTATAACGTGGACAAGATATTTAATATATATAAGTTATCCATTTAAGATTAAGATTGTTAATATGCATCTTAAATGTGTTCTATCTATTATATTTTAACTGGGATCTGAGCAGTGAAAGCAACTATAGAAACTAACATGATGTTAAAAACAAATGCGATATTAAGCAAACATTTGGCAAAACTGACCTTGTTTTAAGTTCCCTAATTAAATGCCTCCTCCTGAGTCGCACTATTGGATAAAAAGACTGCCATGATGAATCTTCAAGACATCCCTGTCATCCAGTCAAATCAACTCAAAAACCCAATTATCATGATGAGACACAGGTTGTAATGCTGGTTAAAGTTGGTTTGGCTGCACGCGCTGGCTCATATTTTAAAAAGCACACTGGAGGGAAAGAACTGAATTTCCAATTATCATAACAAGAATATTCTCATATAAGGGCAGACAGCAGCAGAAAAAAATGCTTTTTTATTCTGCATGATTTGGCAACTTAAGGAGGTCAAGACGTAAATTTGTGTAGCCTTGAGCTATATTAAGTCTGCACAACAACAGAAAGGGGGTTGAGGGCTTTGTCTTTTAACATGCGCGCTGGATGTGGTTGCATGTACTCTGGTGTGCTGCTCACTATGTCTCCCAATCTCCCTTCAGGTAACACAAGCGCATGGCCTTTTAAATACCTCAGGGAATGTCGATTTACAGTGGGTTTATTAGTGCTTTTGGTGCCAGAACAAATTTAGGAAATAAGATGTCATTAAATCATCCATGTTTCAAAGAGCACCTAAAGAGGGAAGCGAATAATATGCTGGACGAGAACCTTTTGTACTTTGTGCTGAAATGCAGTAAAATAAAGCAGGCATTGGTTTTTCCCATAGTAGAATGCAAAGAATGCATAAGTTATTTTTTTTTTCAACAAAGCTATATTCAAAAAATAAAGTTTAGAGATTGTATTATCACAGCATGTAGTATAAATGTTTCCCCATTAGATATATTAATAAAAAATAATTGTTTTATAATTGTAGTTCTAGATGTTTTCATGTTTCTGTTAAATACACTAGTTGATATTCAATATGTTTTATTAGTATTTAATATCCATAGATGTTATACACTGTAAAAAATATTATTAACAATCCTCTTTCTTTTAGATTTATGTTTATTTTCAAAGCCTTCTACATGATATGGGTAGTATATGCCTCTTAAAACTAAAGGCAAAAATTTATGCTAATAGATAAATGTATTAAAAAAGTTGCAATGAGATGCACATATACAGAACCTCAGCACACGAACAAATTTTAAATCAGTAAAAATATTTTGTAAATGTAAAAGTCGGCAAAACACCAAAGCTCCAAAAGTATCAAACATTTATTTAAAAAACTTTCGCATTGCGTGTGACGTTTCACGCACGCAGGCTCTTCATCAGATACATTTTTGAGATTTTTGGATTTTCAGTGTTGCCGACTTTACATTTAAAAAAAAAAAATCTACTTTCTTAGGAGCTTGTGCAATATTGTTCAATGTAAAATTGTTTGTTCATATGATTCAATTTGAAAAGTTGGGAGAACATTTGGATATGTTGTGAACAAATGCTTGAGTATCTAAGCAAGGTAAACAAAACAGCTTTTGTTAGCTACATGTTTAGAATATTTTTGTTCAGTTCACACAAAAAATTAAACTGACTTCTACAAAAAATTCTTTGTCGAGGCTACTTCTTTACATTGTTAGTAGAACTTTTCAAAAGTTGGATTTTTTTACAGTGTAATCTACACTACCATTCAAAATGTTTGTTTTTGATCAAATAAATGCAGCCCTGCAGAGCATGAGAGACTTCTTTCATAAACGTTATTTCTATTTTACAGACGCTAAGGTTTTGAAGAATAGTGTAGGCGGAAGCATTTATATATTGTGTGTAGCATTGCAGGACTTTTGCAGATGTTTTTGTACATGCTCAGATGAATTAATTACAGCCTGAATTTCACTCTGCTGCACAAGATACAAGCACTAGGAAGAACAAGCCAGATTCCCAGTACCCTGTCTCCACAGATCCTGTCATTGTCCACACCATGAGAAACAGGAGTGTGCACCGATCCGCCCACCAAACCCCAGGATTTTCATTTGGATCCATTCTATAGCCCCGCCCTCTCACCCTAAGCCATGCGTCCAGTCCATGCATGACAGTTCCCAACATCCCCTGCCAAAAGTGTTTCCTGGATGGATCATGATCCGTGACACTATCAGCTTCCTGACATCTGAGTTCTATGTCTTGCACATTTTTTTTTTTTCTGAATCCGAGCATGTCAACGGTTTCTTACCGGCTTGCGAGACGCTGCCCCCACAGTGTGCGGTCTTGCGCCTGTACGGCCTCATGAGGTTTGTTTGTGTGTCTATTTGATTCCACTCCATGAACACGTTCGTATAGATGCACTCCATAAGATAAAGAGTAGCACAGGGTCTTGTCATTCCTCCACAGCTTAATCAGGAGCTACACAGAGGAGAGGAGCACAGCGGCACGGACCTTCCTGATCATTCTAATGAGGACCCCTGGCAATGCAGTCAGCGAAGTATAATTGACTTGTTCGTCTCTTATTTTCATAATAGACACTCCCTGACCCAGAGCACATTTAGTTTGCTATGAGAGATGTCAGAAAGCATTGGAAGTTTCCTCCACACGCCCATTAAATCTGAAGGCATGCCACCCTGTCTTCGGCCAGCCAGCATTGTCATTGGCTGCCCAGCTCATTATGCAGATGGGAAATGCAAGTAAATGATTCCCAGATTGGCCGAAAAACCTTCCGTGCCTGTACACACCCTCCGCCCTGGAGCTTTTCAATGCATCCAACCAGACCCAAAACAAAAAAAATGCATTTCTGTTGCTCTAAAAAAAATAAATAAAAGTTACATATAAATAATAAAAGCGCAGCAGTTCCCCTTGACGTGAAAACCTGGTGAAGCGTGTGGATGTCATTGTTGTTGCAACAAGGCCTGCCATCTACCTTTCAGGACCAATTGAAATCAAATTACATATTTTTTGCGGAGGTAAAGGTTAGCCAGCGAGGGTGAGCCCTGGATCTCTGTCCCTGCTAGCTGATATGAAACAGAACAGCTGTGGATATCAATGCCCCCGCGCAATTCTCCACTGACCGTGTCTGCTGCGATTTTTGGAGCTGTCGCATTCATTGCTATGGCCGGCCGTAATAGGATACATCCTCATACATCTGGCATTGAGAACACAGAATTAGATCATTATCACTTAAGTAAACCTACTACTGGCACATTTTAAAATGTCTGCAAGTAATTTACTGCTTTGCAAGTATTCGACATTCTCTGTTTCCTGGAACACATAGAGTCCTAGAAAATATTACCTCTCTAATAGGTTTTTTGCATTATATGTGTGAGGAAAAAAACACCGCTTTCGTTCCTTCTGTACTTTCTGTCTCTGCGTCATTTAATGAGATGATTGTGTCTCCCATGCGCCTTCATTGAACTTTTATTTTGTGGTCGGCCTTCTATTGCTCGTGGCGCGGCGGCTGAGATGCAGGGACATCATTAAAGTAATTACTACAAGCTCTAGTAGTTGCAGGAAAATAATATGGTGGGGGTGGTCTTTTTTTCCACAGACAGAAAATGTTTTTTCTGCCATGATTGTTAGGACAGACGGGAGCCATCACATTTCTTGGACCTTCAATTCACTCATACAGTTGCCAATCCTGTTTTAGAGTACCAAGTGCATTTACTTTCACACAGAGTTCTCTTACGAACCGGAGTGACAACTGTATTCTATAACTGAAAGGACTCTCCTACATTTTCTGCATTTTTAGTTGTGACTCTATACAGTACTTTACTATTGTGTGGGTTGTGTTTTCATGTTGGATTTTCATGTTCTGTGGTATGTTTTGATGGATTAGTTTGTGTCGTTATTGCATTCCTTTGTAATATAGTGTTGGGTCAGTTGTGAGAAGATTCCAATGATATAGAAGTTGCTGTCTTTGATAATGGTCATACTTGTGTCTAAAAAATGCTGGGTAAAATATGGACAGAACCAGCAATTGGGTTGTTTTGACCCAGCAGTTTGGGTTAAATGTTTAACCCAACCTTCTGGATAGTAACCCAACCGCTGGGTCAAAACACAACCCAATCGCTGGTTCTGTCCGTGCTTTACCCAGTGCTGGGTTGTATTTAACCCAGCATTTTTTAGAGTGTAGTGTGTAGTCTGGTAAAAAATAAAAATATCATTCATTTTCTCTGTAGAAAATGTTTTTATCTATATAAAGCTGTTAGATCTACCATGAGCTTTGAAGTTTCTAATTTATTATGATTCTTTGAAGCCGTCAGTAACTTGTAATTTAATCTAAAAAGGAAACTATATATACTATTTCAGTCAAAGGGTAACTGCTATATTATTAATACTCTTAGATTTACTGCGAATGGTGTTTGTTTGTGTATTGTGTGTAATATAAAAAACATTGTGTGTAATATAAAAAAAGCAAGAACCAGTGTGTGAGAGAGAAAATCTAAACAATCTGAATGCTTCTTTTCTCATTTCTTCTCTCAAGGTTTTGGCCTTGATGCAGACTAGCAGCACAGGTCACTCCCTGTCTTGTTTTACCAGCCCTTTACGGTGGCTCATTTTTAACGTCCTTGAAACTGAGTAACACTCAAATAAGAGTTTTTTTATAACTGGGCATTTTAAAGAAGTCTGCTATTATGAATCAAGAATACTTCTCTCACTGTAACCACTTTCGCATGTGACAGCTTGTCCTCGGGAAATATTTTAAATTTCAGTGTTTAATCGGTTTAAGAAAGAGCACTATTACCATAAAGGAGTGAATTCAGAAAAGGAGGGTTTGCATTCACTAATTGGAGAAAAAGAAAAATATTGCTAATTAATTAATGACTTGCGGTCTCTAAAATTACTTGACATTGAACTGAACTCTTGTTTGGAATGCAATGCAATACCACATCTGATTTTAAGTAGATGATCTTATTAAACCTCTACACAATAAAGGTGTTCTGTCAAGTGTTTGTTCACTAGAGAAGCGGTGCTAGCGTGCAAGAAGGGCTCCTCAAAATATGCTAACATTCTTACGAAAAAGGAAAAGAAAATGTTTTTCCACACTCTTCATTCCACTGTAAAAAATGATCCATTATATTTGTTTAAAAATATTACAAGCAATATTAATTCAAAACATTAGAATGAATTGGAATTAATCAAATGAAATGCTAACAATAAACATTAAAAATAAGTAAAATAGCATGAAAAAATTAAGTAAAATTCAAACAAAAATATTGGTATCATTAAAAAAAAACCCTACTAAAACCACCACCAGGAGAAAATTAAAGTTTTAGATTACTATTACGGTGGTCAGTGTTTGCTTTAGTTGGGCTCTTGACCCTTGAATTTTTAGACAGCTTTGTTTGGCTGCTGTAACTGAGTTATAACTTATGGATTGCAGCCATACTGTGATTTTTACGGTAAAAGGTCTGGAATATCATCATTATCAGTGAAATTTTTAAAAGCTCTTCTGATCAAAACAGTAAAACGAACAAACAAACAAAAAAACTCTCATTTACACAGACATCAAGAATCAGCGTGAGAACCTCAACAATGTTGCAGTGCATTCTGGGTACCACCAATCAAAACTCATCCATGGCTCCCATCATGCATTGCGGCATGAATAATTTATGAGCTGAATTATCTTGTATTTATTCTGACTGTTTTCTTTTATTTTTTCTGTTTTATGTGATTTTTTTAGTAGCTTGTTTTGTGATGCTCAGAGTTGATCTGAAAATGCTGCTTCTCACCGTTCTTGAGATTCATACGATTATGTCCGGTTCTGTTGTGGCAACTACTTCCTGTGACTCCTCTCCTTCTTTTCCAGTCAGCAGTTTACAAAACGTTAATGTAACGAAGGAGACGGAGGCGTGCGGATCCATGTG
>SCHK01431523.1:0-15204 GCA_004124795.1 Poropuntius huangchuchieni | reverse complement strand
CCATAAAGTAAGTAGCCAATACAACTTTTTTTCTAAATTCCAAGTTTGCTGTTGCCATGCAATGTTTTCTGATTTGTTCCCCCTTCGTTGATAATCTTCCCCTCCAATGAAGCTCTGAAATCTCATTTGCATTTGCGTTCAGATTTAAAAATGGCACATTGACCAAACAGAACATTGTTTCTCATGTGTGAACATGACGAGCCAGTGAACATGACCTTTTCAGTGAATAATGAGCTACGTTTCAGTCTGATCCTGCCACAAAGCTATTGTATGGCTTACAAAGACGTAGAATCTAATGCACTATTTTTATAATTCCGTTGTGGCTTTTTATTTGTTTATTTTTTTGTTCTTTTGGAGCTTAACACGCTCGGTCACAATTAGCTGTCAATGTATGGAATTGCATAAAGCATAGGCGTTTGGTAAGACATGAGGAGTAAATAATGACAATTTTAATGTTAATAAAAAATGTTTTGATGGTTTTAGTTCTTCTGTTTAAAAAATATTACTGAAAAACCTGCATTGTTTGACATTAAAGTGACTTAAATCACACATTCTGCTTATTTTTGATGTGTTTACACAGCTGTTCCCTCAGATAAATCGCACATTATGCTAAATCTCTAGGCATGTCTTATCACAGATCTGATAAGACAGGTGCTCAGAGGAGTATAAATAAAGAGGTAACAGCAAACAGAAACTCTTACATTAACAACAAGCCACAAATCAAATATAAATATTCATAGGTATTCGGATATAAAGTGTGTATGGATATACATATCAGTTCTAATTTTTTCTTTATTTCTTCAATTCATGTTTCTTTATTTACCTATTTATCTTAGGTCCGAGTATAATGTTTATAATATCAAAATGGTCATAATTCACCTTTTCATGACCATTCTCCACACTCTCTTATTAGACTACTAGAATTAAACAGGCAGGCATTATAAAATGTTTTTGCATGTTTATTCACATAAATTAAATAATACTTACATGAGCTTGTTCATATCCACAGATTATGCATTTTTGTGCATTTTATTGTCTTTCCAAATGCGCTTGAACCATGCTTTGAGTATGAAAACCTATGAATAATAATGAGATCACGTTGCATGTATATCATGTGATTTAAGGTGTTACACACAACAGTTCTTCATTGAACGTGGTTGGCATTTACATGTGAGCATGTGTGTTTTTTTCTATTTTTTTGTCTAACGAGACAAATCTCGATAATATTAATGAAGATAGATTATCATTAAACAGAGGAAAAGCATGGATGTGTTTACAAAGACTATTCTCTTGATTCTATTTAGTCCCCGTGTCGAATCTAGGCAATTGAACTCTAACTTGTCAGTATGTATTATGACAAAAGCCTTCCCGTTATCCCCTGGGGAAAGTGGTTGGGAGCGTATTTGAGACACTTACAGATTGGGTGAACAATATTTCCATTTCTTTCATCATCACGAGAAAGGGCTAAAAAATAGAAGAGAGGGATAGAGTGATATTTATTTGATGCGCGATTTCAGCTTAGAAATGAGAAGCGTGAGAACAGCATGGCCTGTATATAAATATCCATTTTGATCTCAGCATCTAACATGGAAATTCATTTATCTTGTGAACAATGCAGCTTTCAAAAGAGATAGATTTTAGAGAAGTGCACCACAAGCAACGGAGCTTGAATTGCACTCTAAGTTGCTTGTTTGTCATTAGCGCTGTTATGAATGATGTCTTCACAGCGCATAGCATAAAGGTTGTAAGATCCAAAGCCTTTCCACAAAATGAAAGTCAACAATTTCACCAACAAAGAGATACCGGAGGAATAAATGTGTCAGAATTTGGTGGAGCGTATGATTTCCGTAGTGGCATAAGTGATTGATTTGATCTGTTATGGTGGGCGTAGAGGGGTGGGCGGAGGCGCATTGTCATTGATTTTGATGGATGCTTCCTGACTGCAGTCTAATCCATTCAGTCACTGTGAATCGCACTGGCTCTAAAGGCATCAGCTGGGACTTTGCTTCAACACAGCTTGCGGCTGAATGGCATCACCTGGGCTTTATTCTTCACACCTCTGAATACATGCTCGTGTAATCCACTTACATTATCCACTAGCACTAGGCATAACAAACAGCATTTCATTCTTGTAAGAATTTAAAGGGATTATGTGTCAGTTTTTTCTTAATCTTTTTTCCTTTCTTTATTTTTTCCCCTACACTATAAATTTAAAATTCATTATCTATCTATCTATCTATCTATCTATCTGTCTATCTGTCTATCTGAGGTCCAATTACAATGTTGGTAACCAAAATGCTCATTATTTACCTTGTCATTAAAAAGAGTTTATTGCTGCTACACCTTTAAGAGTTTTAAGACTTTTTTATAAATACCCTCTTCGCACGTTAAATAAGAAAGAGCGGTCACACGTGAGCTGTGTGTTTGCCGTGTCTCAAATTTAATATAGTTTTTAATGGTTTCATTGAGTTTCAGAAATTTGAAAACTTTAAAAATAAAGAGTTATTTTTGCAGCCTAATTTCCATTAATAGTCTTTTTTGATTGAAAAGCAAGTTTTGACTTCTAAAAGTTGCAGTTTTATACTTAGTGTATAGTGTTTTTCTAGTATAATGAATTATATTATTTAGAAAGAACAAGGAGCATTTTATTTATCATGATATGACTGGTTTAATAAATATTTTAAGATGTTTAGGTGCTTTTCATGAAGTTGAAAGAAAGAAAATGTTAGGAGGAAAGTGTAATAGAAAGAAAAAGTCATTTTTGTTGTTAGCATTTCTGGTAACACTTTATTTTAAGGTGTCCTTGTTACACATTATATTTACTTCCTATTATAATAACAGTCAATTATGCATAATTACAGTACATGCAAGTAACCCTAAGCCAAACCCTAACCCTAACATATAGCAAATACATGTGGTGGATTAATGTTACTCAGTATTTAAATGTATAATTACACTGTAACAAGGACACCTTAAAATAAAGTGTACCCGCATTTTTTGATCAAGTGGATGAATTCACCCATAACTTGTGAACGCTAGGACGTCGAGCATCCTGCCTGAAATTTAAATCGCTCTATTTGTTCCCGTTTCGCTCTGCCGCAGGTGAGAGAATGATGGATGTCGCCCCAGATGCGAGCGATCGCTGGGCCGCCGGAGAGACCACAGTGTTGGAGAAAGAAGCTTTAGCCCTGGGATCAAGAGCTCCGGGGCCACAGTCAGCCAGGCAAGCCAACAGCCGGGAGCCGACGGGCACCCAGATCAGGCACCTAGGGGTCGAGCCTCTGATTCGAGCATCACGCGCCAATCTATCCCGACCGGTTTGGGGGTCCGAGGAAAGTGTGTCTTTAGCTAGCGATTACTATGGTAGCACGTTCAGTCTTTATAGAGGAAGGACTTTTTCTGTTCCCCTGTAAGTAAACCTTCCCAAGCTAAAATAAACCGCAATCAGCCACAGCCCACAATAAGCAGACCAAAACACAGATATATAAAAAGATCCCTCATCAATAGATAAACAACCACAGCCCCCGTCACAGAGTCACAAGAGACCCTTGCTCTAACATGGTGTCCCCTGTAAGTGCTAAGGATGGGAGGGGGCTGAGAACAAGACCCAGGCTGTAATTCCTGCTCTGTCTCTCTCAGTATCTGAGCCGTGCGTTGTGGTGGCCCCACGAGGCAGCTTACATCACCACAGGAATGACAGAAGATACAGTGAGTGGGCTCTCTGCGTTTGGATGAGGTTCAGCTCAGCCCACAGAGTGTAGATCTGTGTGAGCTGCCAAAAGCCTTACAGTTATACGTGACTCATTCGCAAGTGGCAGCGAAAGTTTTTTTTTTTTTTGTAATATACATGTATTATTTCATTTTTGGAGAGCTGTATCGAAATGACACTGAAGAACTTCAGTTGATGCTCATATTAATTTCACATTGTCATAGATAGAACTTTTACATTATGCCAATCTAAGTGATATGTGATTTTTTTGTTTTGCTGTGGTGATGATGTGGTAAGGGTCTAAAATTCACCATAAATACTCCTTAAAATATTCTAGATGTATTGCTGTAGAAGTATATTTTATTACAAAACTATTTCACTTTTTCATCGCTTATTAGTGATAAAAGCACAGATACTTCAGATGATTCTCCGTCTTGCTGTACGTCACAAAAACATAATTTTGGTGGCTTAACGCAAGGAATATTTCACATTCTGAATAAAAACAAAACTTAGTAATTCTAGATCAATTTCTGGTTGTAAGAGTTGTTTGTTAAACGAAGATGTGTGACTTGTGACAGGTGTTTTCTTATGTAGTTGGTTGTCTGTCTTGGATTTGAATAGCTTGTGTCACTTACATCAGCCTATCATTCGACTAAAACTGTATGTTGTGTTGTGGATGATTAGACAAAAGCTAGTTTTTACTCATTTGACATTCAGTGAGTGTTATTTTTGGGTACTGGCTGTGATGTATAAGCATAGATATTGTTATAAAAGAAAAGTGGGCGATTGATTGTATCTTCTGTCATTCATCCCTCCGTAGCACTCTTCTTCATCCATGTTTGAGCCAGGGTTGACTGTCACACTCTTGGAACCAAATATCACTCAAACTCTCCTTCAAAATTTAGTTTTCTTAGTATATTATAACCCAGATTTTCAAATTTCATCCCACTCTGTTTAGCATCAAACAGTCCCAGGCTTTGCATACTTTCAAGCCTGTTGTTATCCGTTCGTTTTTGTTTTCCATCTCCTTTGTTTGGTTCTGCTTTTGATTTGCTGCTCATTTGTATCATGAATGTGTTGAACCAAGATCTATTGGTAATGACAGGCTGTTCCTGTTTGTGCCTAACACTAAGATAACCTTAAAGAAAGTCATGGTTCTGTCTAAGAGAGGGCAGGTGCAGGGCACTGTCAGGTAATGACCTGGCCTTTAAAGCAGCCAACTTATAATCTGTCAGATCTGTGTCACATCATGTACAAACTGAGATGCTGAGAGCACAATGACCTTTTGTGCAGGTCATCGTTTTTCGGGAGCTGCTGAAGGAATCTAAGAATAGATCCTCTCTGGAAGTGCTGCTGTAGGCCAAACTGTTGTATCTGAAGACAAAGCATTTAAACTCCAAAATAGTGTTCGCTGAGTAAGCTTAAGGTGATGCATCTTCCATTGGCTGTATGCTCATTCTGTTTGTCACTAAAACATTACCATTTTATCATGCATCATTATAAAAGTAATAGTAAAATGAAAGTGTCACATGTGCTGATAATATGTTAAACCTAGTATTACATATAAAAAAAACCATACAATTTCCAACCGTAAACTAATAATGTAGCATAACTCAAAAGACTGAAAGGTTACAGGCTGAAACAAATAAAATTTGAATTTAGTTTAGAATAATACCGCACCTCCCTCACGCACCGTTATTGCCTTTTTCATTCCTCATCTAGATTTATTTTCATTTAGTTCATACTTTCCTTTGACCCCCATTGTCCATATGCAAATTCTTTTAGTTTTCTACCCGCACAGCAGTTGATGCAAAATTGAAGCTGACCAAAAGTTTGCATTAAAAACATGCTTGCATCACATTTTTGTGTTAGGTATCATCGACCCCTTCGGTTTCCCCCTGGTTTTTTGTGCATGTTGTTTTTGGTGAACTGCACAGCATGAATCCTTGCATGCATGCACATGATGCCTTGACTCGCAAGGATAGGAGGGCATAGATCTTGTAAGAAGTCTCGAAGATGTGTGTTATTCACACAGATTAAGGCTCTGTACAAAACAAATGTTATTTATGTCTTACATTTTTTGCCAAAGTTAAATATCAGTGTTACAATGGTAATGATCTCAAATAAAGTGCAATATAAAACACTGTAATGTGTTGAGTATTATTCCCTCAAGTAAAATCAAAAAGTACAACACTGTAAATTTATGTGAAGATCGATTTTGAATTTATTTATCTCAAATAAGTAGTAAACTGTCCGCTATTCCCAGTTGCTTATTGTCATACTTTACTAACATCACACATTTCTAAGGATCATCCCTCTGTTTTAACCAGATTTGTGCTTTGTTTTCGCATGATTTTGATGCTGCATGGGAGATGTTCACTCATTATAGTGCACTGGATGTAGAATACAAGAATAAGTTTGTCAAACTGCCAAATGGGAAGGAAGCTACACTGGTTGGATTTACAGTACTTTTAGCTGTATCAGCTCTGCAAGGTTAGTGCAGTTTGGTCTGTGCTGTGTAAACAAGATGTTTAAGTTTTACTGCTCTTCAGACATTTTCTAGTGCACAGCCATTTTGAGTTAGACCCATTTTAGCAGTATTCTTGATGACTCAACATTTAATAGTTATGTGCCTGCTCATGTCCTTGTTTTACTCTTCCTTCCTAGCACTGGCAAGTGACACTTGACTTATTCCTGTAGATATCCAGTGATGTGTGGTGGTCTAGCCCAGTGATTTTGGAAGGTATAGGCTAGTAGGCACAATTTAATCTGACATGTGCTTATATTACATTACTTTTGAGCATTCAGTTGTGTTGTAAACTATAAGACAAATAAATTACAATTTGTTTTAAGACAGAATTCCGCCTATTATACATTTAACTGTGGTCTTGACTGTCACTCCGAGATTAATGGAATATGTTTTATTCATGCTCTGAACATCCTCTCACATTATTTTTATATTTCAATTTGTCAACCGTAACTAATTAGAAAATATAGTTAGCAGAAGCTCATTGTCATTTTTAATTTTCTTTATTTACCTCTCCTGAAATTTGAAAATTATGAAGGTTCACATCACTCCTTTCTCATTTAAAAAAAACTAATTATTTTGCTCAAATTAAGACATTAACAGAAGTAGATCTCAAGTAACTTGCACACAAACACATGTAGACGGTCCCATTTAAGGTCCCACATCAGAGAAATTAGCCTCTCTGGCCCCTCTTCCAAAGTCGTCATCCAAACAGTTGGGCTCCTCCCCCTTGCATAACCCCATACTCTAACAGAACATTTCCCTCAAACACCTTCTTTTAGGAGCCCATTTGAAGAAGTTTTGAGGGAATCTCCCCCTCAAGTCCTACCGCCCCCTTCCCCCAAAATTGGCCGCTCTACTGCCTCTCCTTTGCTCAGCCGTTCTGGTTCAGCCCCTGCCACACCCCTAGCCCCACGCAAGAAAGTTGTCGTGCCAACTGAATATCAAGACACAGTACCAGGAGAGTTTGAGGAGAAGATAAAGCAACCCAAATCCTCAGGCATGTCTCAGAGTAGTGCTCAAGACTCTCGACCCCAAACGCCCGTCAGCGAGTATTCCCGTAAGGAACTTACACCTCGGCCCTCACCAAAACTGACAAGAGCTAGCTCCAAGATCTTCGAGAAAGTTCGTGTCTTTGAGGAGCGCAGAAGAAGTATCGATAACCCAGAGGGATCTATATCTGGACGCTCTTGGGCTGGATTTAACAGAGCCTCATCTATTGACTCTGATGAAGGAGGGAGCCGGTTGGGGATCTCGAGGGAGAGCTCCAAAGAAGACCTTCGTGAGGCTCTGAAGGCAGACGCAGCCCAGAGAAGGACCATGTTCAAACAGCGGGCTGCTTCCCTGGAGGACAAACCCCGTTACTCTCAAAAGGTGCAGGACATTGAGAACAAGTTCACAGAGGAGCTCCAGCGCATCAAAAAGCTTGTCGGTAAACCACACATGAAGAAATCCTTCTCAACAGAGCAACTCTCTACTTTTCACAGAAGCAGGCAGCCTGTAAGGAAGTTAGAGCCCATCCCACCTCAGGTTCTTCAAAAGCTGCAGGATCGAGAGCGTGCTCAGCTAGAGCAAGAGATTAGAGAGAGAGAGCAAGCCAAGGAACGATCACCTCCAAAATCACCGTGTCGCAGACGAAAAGACCAGCTGGCACAACAACCACTGGAAAGCGATCGGTCTGTCCCAACCACCAAGGTGGTAAGCACATTTGGACTAGAACCATCACCTCCAGAGGCCATGTCGCTCTATGATTTACCTGGACAAAGATCTCCAAGACTTCGGGGCCCAAGCCCAAGCAGAGATAGTCCCCGAAGGTCTCCAACTGTAGAGATCACATCCATGGCTGAAGAGCGCTCTCGAGGTAGAGCTGAATCTCCATCCCGAAATGTCTTGGAGATGATGTTACGCAAGGTGGAACAAAGACCTGCAAGTCCACTAGTAAAGAGGGTTGTTCGTGTTCAGGAAATACCACAAGCAGATGATGAGTCCATGCATAGGAAGACGCCAATAGAGGTCACGCTGAGAAAACTGGAAAGAAGGCCTGAAAGTCCTCTGGTGCAAGGAGAAACTGTAGCTATTCAAGAATGTCCTGTCCAAGCTCCCACCAAACCTCCAAGAGTTTCCTCATCTTCTTCATCTGAGGAAAAGATGGAGCTGGATGTGACTCCTCTGCCACCGGCACCAAAGCTCACTATACCAAAAATTATTGTAGAAGAGGAGCCAATGGAGACAGACACACCTGCAGAGAAGACTGATAAGGCTATGAAAAGTAGCACTGCTAAAGAGGAGAAACCCCAAAGAAGCAGAGGAAGGGGACGCAGACAAAGACCAATGTCCCCTGAATTAGGTAAGTTTAGGCATTTTCAGTGGCATACAATTCCTTGACCTTGGCCTTGACAAATACTGAGTCAAACCTGATTTGCAATGCACCGCCAATTCAAGTTGAGGAATATCACTTCTATTGGATCTGACAAATATCTTACGCTGTTACAGAATCTTCAGACGACTCGTACGTGTCTGCAGGAGAGGATCCTCTAGAGGCTCCTGTGTTTGAGTTTCCGCTTCAGGACACTGTGGCCTCTACTGGAACAGAGGTGCTTTTAAAATGCATCATCAGTGGCACCCCTCTCCCAGAAGGTAAGTCCTTCATTTCTGCTGTAATAACTTCAAACAGCACCTTTAGCATCTTGCCTGTTTGACTTGAAACTGTAATACATGAGCATCACAGGGATGCAGTCTTGGTGTAGTCCCTGTTGACTCTGAATCATTTACTCAAAAATGCAGACTGTGAAGGTTATAACTTACAAGTTGTCAGCTATACCATACTATGCCTTCAGATGGCAACCCTTGTAAAGATTTCTTTTGAGTATTTGCTCACATTTCAAGGCCAGAGGTAATTCCAGAGTGTCTCGGAAATAAGAAGACTGCACTATTTGCACTTTTTTGGAGGGATGTAACAGCAAAGAAATGTATTTTATATACAGTTACATGGAAGAGAGACAACATTGAGATCAAGAACAGCCCAACTCATGTTGTGAAGGTAGAGGGGGAAAGGCACTCATTGCTCATCAAATGGACAAAGCCAAGTGACGCAGGAACATACACAGTTACTGCTACCAACGAGGTTGGCGAGATGTCCAGCAGCGCTACTCTTTTCATCAAATCAGGTGAGTGTTTTATGGTGAACACTGTAGGTTGTCCTTTCTTAGGGGACATTTACACTGACAGCAATTTGTTCGCTGTTGGTTGTTTGACAGTCCTACTCAGCTGCTGTATCAGTTGATGGATCACTGTCCAGACTCCCATTGTTAGTCATCACACTGCAACACTTTTTATTTGCATAAAGCTGAGCTCTGCTCAAGACTGGCAATCGCCAGTGATAGCTGTCACTCATGATGTTGCAAATCTCCAACTCTGAATGAAAATGAATAAATCGAAGTTTTTGCATGCTGTATGTGTTTTAAGAGTTAGAATTAGATTTCCTAATTTTACTAATGTTAAATGTATTGCTTGCCTTAAGCTGGATATTTGGTTTTAAACAATGCAGAAAATGCCTCCAAGTAAATGTTTCAAGTAAATATTTTTGGGCAGCGAGGATGTGCATATTATGTTTGCAGCCTGAGTTGAAGATGTGGGAGTTTGAAGGGTAACGTATGGGATTTTAGAGGAGTGAATTTCAATACCTTCAGATATCTAAGTAGGATCAAAGGCAGTGAGTCACACTGTCAACATGCAGCCCTGCAGGGTGGGGGTTAGCATCATTGTGTTGGTGTTTAAATCACCCTTAAAGCAAAATAGTCATTAAATTAACCATAACACTTTTTTTCTTTTCTACCAGCGCTCACATGAGCTCTCTGTTTGGTTTTCCAGTGCCTCCTCGAACATTTTCTTTGTGCTTCTTTGATTTCTCCTTCTCGCTCTATAAGATCTCCCTAGTTCTCCATCCATGGTTCCGTCTGGATAGTTACCATAGCAACCCAGAGGTTAAATTGAACATATAAATTGTTTAACTGCATTTTGGCTCATAATAAATTAAAAAATGCAAGCACATATGTGGACAAATTGGAAATGTTAGCCAAAACACTTTTTAGTCAAACAAAAAAACCAAAGTTGCTTTTTTTTAACCTAAATTCATTATTATTATTATTTTTTTCTGTTGTAGTTTAGTTTATTATTTTTATATGTGCATATGGGAATATGGTGAAATAGACAGTACATATAATGCTGTTTTTAAGATTTGTATTAACTGTGTTGTTATATATATATATATATATATATATATATAGTGAAGCTGAAGACAAATGTTTACTTTGTGGACAATATATGTTTTATGTTTTGTTTATTTATATTCTTGGTAATTTTTTGCATTGGGTTTTGTTTAACATGTTTTACCATGAATCATTTCAGAAAATGCAAAATAAATGTCTGGTAGGGATGTCTGAGTATATATTGTAATATTCTCCTAGTGCACTTTCGTTTGTGTTAATGGTTAGAAAGAGAAAGAGAAGCTTTGCCTTATTAGGGCGGTGAATACCGTGGGTATTTTTAGCTCTCCTTCTTCCATGAAACGATCTCTTAATAATCTCATATATAGTGGATCCTTCTGTTACTTCATTGACAGCATGTTGTTAAAACCTGCCATTAAATGTTGTTGCCAACTAGGTCTTTATTTTCCACAGTGACACAACAGCTAAACAGTTGCTCCTGAGAAATTTCAAGAACCAGACAGATGAAAGACTTGCATGAAAGTCATTTTCTTTACAGTTCATGATACTATAGTAGGTTTGCTGAGCTACAGAAGAAGCGACAGAGTTTGTAAGAGGCATATAAATAGGATGGTTGCTATGAGAAGTATTTTATGGCAGTTCCTTTGACTTGAATGGAAAAAAGGGAGGACATCTGCATCTGTTTGTGCTGATGTAAATGTGAGAGGTAGTGTCTTATTGAAAGTGAGAGAGCCAAGAGAGAAAGAGCAAGGGAGGGTACGGAAGACATAGTGTCTGCACAAGATTACCAGTTGAAATCTGGGGGCATTCACTAAGGTGCTGACATATTAACACTGTCGGGACTGAACATGCACTGGTGCCCTCGGTGTCGACTTAGTACATGGCCAAGGTCTGGCTGAAGGAGCAGGGCCAGGTAGGTTTGTGTTCAAGATTTTGCATGGTGGGTTTCCAAAGAATGGTACAATATTACAGAATTTGACCAAGCTTTTATCTTCCTATTTTTTGTTAAGCTACTTTTGGATGCTTTGTTTGTTTTAAAAGTTCAAAAGGTTCTTTTTTTTTTCTTCAGCAAAAAGTGAAAGTAATCACTGCCTTTGAGCCGTTTGGTGTTCTTGCAAATGTTACTGCTTTGAAATTAGAATCATACATGGGTTCACGGTAATATATATGCTCTAAGCTGTTGTAAGAAGAGACACTGTGTCTATTTTTTTCTCCTGGTACATGCATCGCTGAGTCCCACTGCATGCCGTGGCTTCAGGCCTCTCACGGCAAATGGTTTCATATGATTACACGTGTACCTCACTTAAGGAATGACTCTCAGTTCTGTAGCTTATTTCTGTATGTCCATTTGTAAATCAACATCAGCAGTGTAGCTTTACATTAAATGGATGCGTGATAAAGACACTATGAAATGGCTTGGCCAATGCTGTTTTCTTTCCTGTTTATTGAAACAGGAAGTTGAAGCAGTAGTGTTACTGGGTCAAATAGCCAATAGCTTTACGTTTACATCACAGCCATGAACCTACATGCTACTTAGTAATATTTAAAATAAGTTTTCAATATTTAAGCCAGTTTAGATGGAAGATAATAAATGTGTTCTTCTGCTGCAAGTTAATTTTGTAAACTCTTCGGGTATACACTAGCATATTTTCAGTATTTTAAGATATAATGTAATGCACAGCTAAAATCACATTCCTTGTCTTCTGATTATATAAATGCCACTGAAAAGCCTTTAAAATTTCATTGTTGTTAGACACTCTTCTGAGTAAATCTTCTCCATCCTCTGTTTTTGTGATGCTTTTTGAAAGCAATCTGTCCCTAGCACTGGCATTCACATTGTCACTGGACTTTTCTGAGATTGGATTTGGGATTACAGTATCCTTTCTCTTCAGGGATCCTGATTTGTATTCAGCCTATGTCTGTCGTCCTTCACCTTTCTAATCCATTTCTCTCTGTCAGAGGCAAAAGCAAGAAGTAATTCTGTGTGAATTTTACATCCGTGATGTTGTTTTCAAACAAAAAAATCATATTGTTCTGCAGGTGTTTTTATTGAGTTGAATATTGACTATACTTGTTGAAGGTTACCCAAATGTACAGATGTAAACATGCAAATCTATAAGTATTGCTTGTAAAATCCACTCCTATCCCGTTGGTGTTTCTCGCAGAGCCCAGTCAGGACCAGCGTGGGAACCTCGGTGTACCCATGGATGTCAGCAGTCCCATCACATCTGATGAGGAGTACCTCAGTCCTCTTGAGGAGGGGATGGATTTCTCCTCCTACAGGGGACCTGAGCCGAGGAAGATCGTGGATACTCGATTCAAGGAGCCTCCATGCTTTCAGGTATCAGAGAATACCAAAATATTCAGAATACACCATTGAGCACTTATGCATACACATTATTTTCCAAACAAGGAAGATCCACTTTCTATTCCAGAAAAGATGTTTAGATGCTCAGCATTTTTTTTTTGTTATCTTTACAAAACAATAATGAGCCTCTGCATTTACCATCATAACAGGTTGTTATTGGAGACCAAACCGTTATAGAGGGTCAAGAGGTGACCATGTCTGTTCGAGTGAGTGGACAGCCTAAACCCATGCTTTATTGGTACGTTCAAATCTAAAACATTTGTCTAGATAACTGATAATATAGTTTTAAACAGTATGGACTGTGTGTTCATTTTGAAGTATTGTCATAACTAAACTTTTATTTTCTTTTGTTTCAGGCTGAGAGACAGAGTGACCATTAAAACAGGTGCACGGCATATCGTCCATGAGACAGAGGAGGGCAACTTTGAGATGATAATTAAATCGGCACAGAAGTCGGACTCTGGTGTTTACACCTGCAAGATCATCAACGAGTATGGGACTAAACAGTGTGAGGGCAAACTGGAGGTGAAAGGTAGGGGCTTCAGCTAGTTTTGTATGGTCTGTGTGCATTAAGGAATCGCAAGCATGATAAATCATTTAGATAATTCTTTCCTAAAGATAAAGTGATTTTCCTTTTTGCTCGGCTTAATATGCAGAGACAGCTAAGCCATTCATAGGTTCATTACCCTGACAAACACTGTAGTTGAAGTACTTAACATTACGAGCGGTTTGTAGCTTCCTCAACACTGCTTATCACCTTTTGAATATTTAATAAATAGGATTTTTCAAATGGTCGATGCAGCAGCTGATTTCAGTTTTTCAATGTAAGTCAATGAATGTGTTTGAATGCATAATGTGAGTAGTTTTTATATGAGTACAGAAGGAATTGCGTTATATCTTGGTTTAATATAATGTGATTTTTTTCCAGTAGTTGTACCATTTTCTCTCAATAATTTTTATGTACTAAATACAGGATTTTAATGCAGTCTTGCATTTTAAAACACATTTTAGGAGCGTTGAATGATTAACAGGTTTTGCAGTTAATTTAGTGAGTCAGTATCAGTGTTTTGCTAAAATATAATTTATATAATATTAAAGTATATTTAATATATACACTACCATTCAAACGTTTGGGGTCAGCAAGATTTTTTTGCTTTGCTTTTTGAAGCATGTTAGAATGATTTCTGTAGGATTATGTGACACTGAAGACTGGAGTCATGAGTGCTAAAAATTCAGCTTTGCCATCACAGGAAGAAAATAGTTATTAAAAATAGTTAAATATATATATATATTTTAATAATGTTTTTTTTTTTTTACTTTTTAATCAAATAAATGCACCCTTGCATAAGTTTAGCATTGCATTTGAAGATCAGTCTAAGTCTGAAAGAGCCAAAATGCAGAGTCTCAGACCAGGCAATTTTGAATTCTAGGTATAATTTTGAGCTGATCCGTACTGAGCCATGAGCGGATTATGCTGACTGACAATGTATTAGCATATTCTTCTAATATATCTGCTCTGGTGTACAACACATGCTATTAGCAGACTATGTCTCCTATATCTGCACCAGATTAAGCACATGCAAAGACTCTTGTGTGCGTTAAACTTAAGCTCTGGATTTCCTTATTTGGGGTGTTTTTCTTCACCACTCTTGGGTTGATCCTTATCATCTTTCTTCCAGCTCGTCCAATAGAGCCAGGCCTGGCCATCATTCGGCCAGTGAGGGACGTGATGGTAAAGGCAGGGGAGACTGCCTTGTTCGAGTGTCATGTGATCGGCCCTCAGGACACAGATGTTGATTGGCTGTCAGATGGGAAACTCATCCAACCAGCTCTGTTGAACTGTAAGATGCACTTTGATGGGAAAAGGTGCAGGCTGCTGCTTAACTCTGTACACGAGGATGACAGTGGGACATACACCTGCAAACTGAGCACAGCTAAAGGTGAGCAGCTTTGGTATTGGTCCACATGGTTTGTTTTTATACACCAACACATCATTGTTCTACAAGTCTCATTACATTAAACGAGTATTATGAGGAATTACATTTTCTTGGCTGGGTATAGCACCTGCTACTCTGCATATTCTTTTTGATTTATCCTAACATTGGAAATAAGCAACTGAAATTTATTTTTAACAATCGTCATGATTATTTCAGCCTGGCCTATACAGTTTGACAAGCATATATTTCAGAGTGGATTGTTGTGTTCAGAAATCTTAAAGGGGTAGTTCACCCTCACTCTCATGTTGTTTAAAACCGGTATCAGGGACTTTCTTCTGCTAAACACAAAAAAAGATATTTTAATGAATGTTTTTTTCCCCCGTATTGGTAAGGCAGTCCAAAACAAGAATACATGGACAAAATAAACATTTTTCAAA
>SCHK01431506.1:3214-26370 GCA_004124795.1 Poropuntius huangchuchieni | reverse complement strand
ACTTGTAAAAGTGCATGTACCATTATATGACCCCTTTAATCCGCAAAAAGAGTTACTGAATAACAAATCTTTTCGGTAAACAGGTTAAAGTCACCAGAAAGAGTCTGCCTGCATGTCCTTTTTGGAGCTTGACAGACATTGCAACTCTGAACTATTGTTGGAACACCATGAGTAAATGACCGAATAATGACCAAATTTTCATTTGTGAGCGAACTATCCCTTTAAACACTGTACTAAGAAGGACAGGTGTGCTGTGCAGTCAAGGGTGAAATGGGCTGTGCAGAGACTTGCAGTTTATTAGCAGCGCTGGTGCTGCAGTTCCCACGGGTTGTGCTCTGTCTTTCTGGGTAATGCGCTGGGGAAAACTGAGAGCTGCTGTGTGTGTGTGTTCAGTCTGCATTAGATCAAACAGAGATGAACCTGATGTGTGTGTGTGTTTGTGCACTGGAAGACAGATCAGAAACAGAGCTGCTGCGTGTCCTACTGTGCCCTACTCAAAGGAGACTGCCGAATGAGCCTGGAGCCATGCTGACAACAACACACACAGGGTCACACACACACTCACTGTCACATGCACAAAAACATGCTCGCAGTCTCATTTCCACGCTCTCCCTTTGACTCCGCTTTTCCTGTAATCATCAAAGACATCACACGGCGGGAGTCGTGACATTATGCAGATATTTGATGTTCGACATTAAAGTACTAAAACAGCACAACAATCACTGATCACATAAGCGTTTAGAAATTAGACACTCTTTCCCAGAGGTCTTTGCTTGTTTGACTTACCCAGTAGCCTCCCAACCCGGTGCGAGTGCTTTGGGTTTGTACTCCTCTGAGGAAGGGAAGGTGGCAGAATTTGGAAAACACCAGTAAGAAAACGCCTTGCATTCTCTGAGATGCCACCTAGACAGAAATGACCACATTTCAAGTTGAACTCCTCATTAGTGCGGTTTAGTAAAGCATACATCATTATTAAGATTTAAACAAACCAAGTCCAAAAGTATATTTCAGTTTTGATCACTTAGTATCGAAATAAAAAAAAGAAATAAAAGCGAAATCTGATCACATTGCATCGTAATAGGGGTGACGGTAGCTGCTTCATATATATCTTTAATGTATCATATCATTAGCTATATGCATCAAGATGTGTATCACATAAGCCTCAGTTATGGAGATGCACACCCCTAACGTTTCATCCAGTGTCTGCGCTATTTCTCTCCAGAAGTTCTAAGCAAATTTTTTTTGTTAATTAGAGTTGCATGTATCTCTTAACTGCTTAACACAAGGGCTTGTCAGCATCCCCAATAGTCTGTTATGGTTCAGTTTCATCTGTTTCTTTGGTGGTCAGTGAATAAACCCCAGAAACCTCCTAGCAACGCCCTCACAACCACACAAAACACACCAGCAACTGCATAGCAGCAGGCTAAGAACCAATCAGAACATTTTAATGACCACATAGGAACATGATTCATTTCTTCTGTGGAATACTGATTTCTTTTTAAGAATTCTGGTAACCAAACAGATTTGGTGACCATTAATATTTTCTAGTGTGTTTAGAACATTATGAGGGTGTGTAAATGATGAAAGCCTTTAATTAATTTTTCTTTGGTGAACTGTCCCTTTAAGCCTGATATGCACTTGATTTCATACTGACCAACACATATCTAAAACGACTGAGTGTGTCCATGCAGAGCTCAGTCCACTGGTCTATGAAGAGAGCATCTTTGAGCCGCTTGTTTATCATAGAGTTTACTTCCTGCAGTCTAAAAAGAGATAAAAGAACAGAAGCAGGAAAAAAAGAAAGACAGACGAGACAAAGAATACCATTAAAACAAGGACAAACAGGAGAAGATGGCAAAAAGGACATGTGAATGAGAAAACACAGAGCACAGAGAATGCAGTGGAAGGTTAATTAATTTAGCAGCAATAACGGAGGGTATAAAACTGAACAATGCAACACATTCTTACCCGACGACCACCATGTCAGTGCTCCCATTTTCAACACCAGGTCCAAACAAGGAAGTGATGTCATCAGGTGGTATACCAGAGCCTACATTCCATGTGACAATATGCACTCTAAAAGGAATAAAGTATACTGTGCACTTAATGTAAATTTTTAAATAACCTGCATGAAACACGTTATATATTCCCTACATAGGCAGCTGTTATACATGTATAATTTATGATTGGCATTTCTCTCACAGTTACTCTTATGTAGTGCTACTCTAGGTTTTGGATCAGGGCTGTAGTTTTAAATCCATGGTCATATTCTCCTTTGCATTACGTCATGGTAATATGAGTCATCAAAATTGCTCAAATCAAAAAGCCTCGGATAAATGTCACCTGCTGTATTTAATAGCTTCCAAAACATGCTGAACGCTTTTAACTAATTAGAGCACATGCACGATGAGTAAACAACATTACACATTATAAGGGTTCTGTCTATGCTGTCAAAGATGACAGGCTAAAGGATCCAGGAGCACATTCGTGTGTCTAGGAATGCTGCCAGCTCAACGCTCCCGTGTCCATTCTGTCACCAGGCTCTGAGAGAGATATTATGCTGATTTAAGGGATGAGAAAATCTCAGCTCTGCTGGTATGCGTTCTTTAGGTTTATTATGCTGGCATACCGCTAGCTGATTTCTCACCATGTGCTAACTCAACTCCATGATGGGTTAATGACCCCAGAAACCGTCGGACCACATCTAGCAGGTTTAAAATCTGAGGCTGTCACTAGGGCGGACTTTCATGGCAATGGCAGCGATCAATAAGCTTCTCCAAGTGCTGAAGACCTTATTGTCCTGTTTCCGATTCAGAGTTTTTCGTCAGCAAATGCAAAAATCACATATAGGATTTGAGTAGTGATGTTGAGTCAGCTAATGGGATGCTGCCTTAAACTGACAGATTCTCTCCCTTCAGGCCAGTGGTTATAAGCAAACCCAGCAGAAACCCAATGACTGAGTGATTGCTGTCAAATCATATCATATCATTGGGACTGAGAAATATTAAAACAACACCACACTTGCTAGATTGAATAAGAAATCATTTTTAATGAATCAGTTGAATGAATAATTCAATGACTCACACTCATTTTGTTGGTGAATGATCAGTGTTTTAGAGGGATTTGGTTGTGTGAATAATTCAATAACTTGCTCATAAAGGCTGCCACTTCTTTCATTCATGAATGAGTTAGCATTTTAGCAGACTTGTGGACTTACAATGGCCAAGGCATACACTTGTCCATTAAGATCCCCTATGTCATTTAAAGTTTCAGAAGGGTGTTCACGAGGGCCCCTTTGAGGCCACTTTGGGCCCTTGATGCACCGAGACAAGTTTTGTAGTACACCTCTACCTGACAGTCAAAGCAACATCATGCCACTAAATTGTGGGCTTAAAGGAAGACCAAAAGGACTTAGGGTTCCATCTGGACAGGGTTAAAGACTGTTACTTGATTTGTTCTTGAATGAAAATCTGAATGAATCAATGTTTTTGTATGAATCAATGGAATGAATGACTCCATGACAGTCATGAAGACAGTTATTGTCGCCACCTACTGGCATAACAACGGAAATGCACATAACAACGTACTTTTACATTAGCATTTTTGGATAGATGCTCAACCAGATTCAAGATACCAAACCTAACTTTTGTACAATTATTGACAAGGTATATAACAGGTCTCACCTGAAATCCCCCTCTTCGCTGATGGTCTTGTTCAACTTCTTCTCAGTAGTGTCTCCTGTGTTTGGTACATGTGCTTCGGGACTTGGAATCGGTTGAGGAATGGGGTTAGACGGGGGGCTGGGGTTTGGGTTGGGGATTGGTCTGGCGATTAGGTTATTGTGTGTGTTAGCACGGATGGGCTGTGATGGAGGGCTTGGAAGTGTCGGGGGAATGGTTGGGGGGTTGAAACCAAGTTGAGAAGTGGGGCTCAGTGGGTTTTGGGGGCTGCAATAAGGCAATGGTGACTCGGTTGGGGAGTGCGACAGAAAGTTGGGTGTTCCCGTAGCTTTAACCTGCAGTGGAGGCTCAGTGGGTCTGGAGACTTTGATTGATGTCTTAGTGGCCAGTGCCGTAGGCCTGGGTCGACTGATGCTGATGCATCTTGTGGATTGTGCGGTGGAGTCTGGTCTGGTTCTCTCCTGAATGGCTGGGTTTGTCTGCAGTGACACTGGTGGGTTTCCAGTCATGACCGTCTGGCAGTGTGAGGATGCAGCCATTTTGCAAGGGTTTCCAAGCAGGGCTGGGACTGGTGGTTTGTGGAGTCCTAGAACTCCAGTACGTTCTTCAGGCATTGGACAGCTCTGAATGGGCTGCAGTGGATCCATTTACCTGCGAAGACAATACAGCCAGCCATGGAGGTGTTCAAGGAATGTTCCAGGTTCAATGCAAGTTTTTTGCTGGTAGTCATCATTAAGTTTGTCAAAGACAAATAGTGTACACAATAAATAAAAATAAAAATAAATAAATTCAGTTTAAAAAATGCGACAAACTTTGAAGACGTTTTATCTTTTTCAAGAAAATTTTTAATTTAATGATTTTAAAATGTAATGTGGTATAACCATCAAGTAAAAATATATGCATTAAGTATTATTTTAAAAAACTTTATTTTAAATATATCACAGTTAAAGTTTCAGAGTTGCTCAACATGACTTTTTAAAATAAACATGGAATAGCATGACAAAATAAATATGGAATAAAAAGGTTTATTTTAAATATATCACAGTAAAAGTTTCAGAGTTGCTCAGCATGACATTTTAAATTCTGAACTAACTTTGCTCAGTAAAAATTAAAATTATCGGATATTTTATAAGAGTTATTGACCTTCATACAGTCATGAGGGTCTGCAGGGGTCCTCTCTATGATATCATTTCCTGTTTTATGTGGGTACTTTGGTTTTGGTTTTTCAAATATGAGTATGTAGTGAAGCTTTATTTTTTTCCCTTAAGAAATAATAATAAAGGTTTGTATCAAACAACATTAATTTAACAAATTTTATTCTTTTAAAGAGACTTCTTACAAATCATTATCTGGAGTTGTATCATCTTAATTTTTGATTTAGGCATTTTTAATGTATTGTTGATTAAATATGTTCATAAAAAAGAGCATCATGTCATTGACCTAATCCACAAATGCTGTTCACTGAGCTTAACTTATATTGAACCCAAAACATTCCTTTGATAAATGGAGGAAAAAACATGAAGGACAAAATGGAAAGGGTGACTAAACCAGAAAATAGATGCTGTGAACGCAGAGTAAGATGAGAGACCTGGGTTTGTGTGTCCTTCACACTCCTCTGCCTTCTCCCACGGTCAAAGACAGAGACTGTTGCTGTCTGCAGTGCACGGCTGAATGTGTGAAGAGCTTTGGACAGTAGCCAGGGCTGAAAGTCCCCACTATGTACCTGTCCCCTCTTGCTCTCTCCCTTTCCTGAGACGTCACTGCTGACATCAGTGAACTACAATCAGCTAAGATCAATCCTTTTCTTCAAATGACAACTATATACCCTCCCCTCTGTCCTGATCTACTTTCCTGTTGCTTGGCAACAACTTTCAGTCCCAACACCCCCCTTTCAAACATTTCCATTCTTTCCTTTTAACATTCCGGAATATTTCCTTTAATAAGCAGGACTCTGATCGATAGGCCAATCTTTAAAGAAAGTGCTAGGGATAATGGCCATCACATAGCATTAGCAATGATGCCTCTTTCCATCTGTTGCAGAATAATAGCTCAGAGCTTTTACACATTGGTGTCTTGGGACAGATCTTTGGTGAGAAGACAAAATGCTTTCTCAAGCACACGAGTTCTATTTAAAAATAAAAGCTATAAACATTCCTAACAGAGTTTAGCAAACATGGCTAGTCTAAACATGCAGATATACAGAATATGCAACAATTCATATTAAAATCACAAATTAACAAAACTGAGGAACTGTTATGTTTTTGGCTGATAATAATATATATATATTATTATTATTTATGCAAATCATAATTCTAATGTTTGCAACACAATTATGTGCAACACAGATGTCACATATGAATGTATGAAAATATGAGAATATATTAATCAATGTTTGATATTTATTTTCATGGTAATTATTTGAATGTACATTAATGTATGTATGTATGTATGTATATATATATATAAATATATATATATATAAAATGTTTAGTAAAGTTAATCAATGAAAAGATAAATGTAAAACATTACTTTTTCATGCAGTTCAATGCAGTGAGGTAATATAAGAGCTCATCTGCTCAGTATTTAGTGCAGTATAATAGGGTGGCATAATGAAAACAGGTCATCATTAAAAATTTATAATGATGACAAATTATAACAATGGCTGAACGGAGCCAGGTGAAAAAATATATTTACAAAATGTAACAATATTTATTTGTTGATGGTATTTATGTTACCTTTTACACTTCTGCTGTTTAATGAATTATTTTGTGCTTCACTATTGTTTGTCATGTTGTTACAAAAGGTCACTAAAAAGACTAATGCCTACAAAAAAATAAAAAAAAGTGACACCTGCCAAATTTCACCTGATATGAGTTAAACAAGGTCACAGGTTCTGGAGGGGTTTATCTATAAATATCTTTTTATTTATATATAATTTTAACTAATTGTGCTTATATTTTCTTGCTTATATCTCTATCACAATCATAATATTTCAACTTTTTCCCAATTGTTTGTGAGTTTTGTATCCTATTAGTCACTAGTAATTGAAATATTTTTATCAATATTTTTCAATATCAATATTTTTTGCAGTACTTGCAAAATTGGTTTGTCAAGACATTAAAAATATTTGTCTGATATAGAGACAATTTAGTTTGAAACCATACTGTACTTTCCATGCAATAATTTCAGTAAATTCCGGATTTGTCATTATTATTAATAATACATATTGGACATATTATTTTTGTATCAATGATTTTGAGTGATACTGAGTGATTACACATATAACCTGAGAAAAATGAAAAAGCAGGATATTTCACCAAAAGAAGTCAATGATTCTGAACACTGAACACATTGATACACAATATTATTATATATGGGCTGCTAATAATTTATAAACTTTTAAATTCATTTGGTTTTGACTCAAGAATCAGTGAGTAGTCATGTGTCGCAAAAAAATAAAATAATAATAATAATAAAAAAATAATTTTAAAATATCTCACAGAGCCAGGTGGACATCAAATAAAATCTCGAGTATATAATAACCGTCATTTCCACCAGCCACGCGCCTAACGAACCGTTATCATGAACAAGGTCATCTGTCCTCGCTGGTCAATTAAGAGTCAGCAGATAAATTCACCGTTTCACAAGCTGATGGAACGGACATCTACGTTATGGAAATGGCGATAATTGAACGCGAGTCTCTTTGACAGACAAGCTAGGTCTTTTTTAAAGTTGTTTGTCCGACGACACTTGTTTATATACGCTGCGGTGTCTCGAGGTGAAGGATGTCACGCGCATATCTCTCGCGCTTCAAATAGATGAGCGTCACGGTAAGAGACTATCTCCAATCATATCTGACTGCCTCGTCGACCCACGTTTCGTTTTAAAAGCACATTTAAGTTGATATCGAAAGAATTCTTACCTGTCCTGTTTCTCTGCACCGGCGCAAGTGTGTGTGTGTGATGTGAGCGTCTCTACAGGACACACACACACACACACACACACACTCACACACACACTTCCACTGGTGTGATAATGAGTGATGGAGCGCGGATACGTCAGTCCCAAGAGGACACGAGGAAAGGCAGCGAAAACTGTGAGTGAAACAGACACTTGACTAGTAATGACTCTGTTTGACTAAAAATGACGTAAGGCACCGGAAGATCAGCCGCATCAGCGTGAGCGGAATGGAAATGTCCACTTACACGTGGAGACATTATTAACGTGACAGGACAGCACAACTCACGAGAACTATTCTCATAATCCAATCAATAATGAGCCTGATGTTGAAGGTCTAATCATTCCAGCTACATATCTGTACTATCATCATCTAAACGAATTAAAAATGGAAATCATATTAGGCTAGATTACTTTTAACAACACTATTATTTGAGGATAGAAATGGATTTGAAGTAATCTCATGATTTTTATTGCCGTTATTGTGAATATTGGCATTTTTGTCACGTGACTGAGTAATTTCTTAAACTGAATAAGTATTAGGAAATACTTCAGGTGTTTCAAACAGAGCATTATTCTAAAAATATTGCATTAATTGGCAGTCAGTTTATAGTTTTATTTTACTTTGTCCTCGATATCATTTATACAACATGGGATTTATATGAGGCTACAGTTTGTTTATTTTTTACCATGTCGGTAATTAAACATAGAAATAGATTTATTAAGAAATATTGCAGCTATTGCTTTTTTTTATCATTTATTAAATCATACTAGGCTAGTTAGTTTTCCTTTATCACAACAGTACTATTATTTGAACTTAATAATTGATTTAAAGTCAATTCATGGCTATTGTCATTTGTCATGTAGCCAGTTGCTGCACTTATTTCTAACTTGAAAAACAGATGGTTAATAAAGAAATATCGCAGGTATTTTTTCGAACAGAACCTATTTTTGTGAGAACATTGTTTTAATTGGTAATCAGTTCATATTTTAATGTCACTTTTCATCCTGTCAGTTTTTGTAATATTCCTTTAACAAAATGTAATTACATAATCCTTCAGGAAGTGACATCATTTTAGTGGGGAAATAACAGCACCACCATCAGTGAAGTATTAGCAGTTGATTTGATGAATTTTGTGATATGTGTGTGTGTGTTGCACAGAGAAGATTATCACATTTAATAATACTTGGCAAATACTTGGTGAGGCATTGTGGGAGGAAAATAACACCCATAATTTAATCAAACCAGATACAGATTTACAGAAATTGTACTTATATGACTTAAAGCACTAGATAATAATACTTACATAATTTGTATTATATCATATTTTATTAGCGACAATAGAAGTGTGAATATCTGTGCTCAAAATACATATCTAAAGTGCACTTATAAGACATTAGCCATGCAGCAAATAAAGTGTCGAGGACATTTTAAAAGCACTTGAAAATTACCATCGGCCTTCTGAAACAAGACTTACAGGCATCTTACAGGCCTCAAGGGCCCGTCTATCCCTGAGTGAGAGGTTTTATTGGACCTAATCTCTCTTAGTGCAGTTCTAGGGTCATTTCTGTAGTACCAAGCAAACGCTTAGTATGATGGACTTCAGATCCTGAACAAAATGAGAGAAACCGAAAACTATTCAAGCTGTCATATTTCACCCTGTACTTCTGTAGGAGACGATTGGAACATTGTCAAGACTTTGTTTTTCTTTCTGAACTCTTGTATAATAGTAAACAAACGATAAATCTGGGTTAAGTATAATTCCGCATTAGATCTCATGCCCTTATAAGCCTGATGTCTCAGTGCTGGAGCGCACTCAAAACAGGGAGTAGCAGTACCATAAAAAGCCATCCGCATGTACACACACACACACACTTTCACACAATCTCTAAGCATAGACTGAGATTAATGCATGTGTAATCTCACTGGAATGCACTGTTTCAGAGCTCCAGCTGTACCCGAGCACAAAACACACAGGTTATAATCCTCATCCGCTGCAAGCGTGTATGAAACAGAGAAGAGCATAAGTACATAATAGACTGATCTTTGGTAGAAGCTTCAGGTCACATGTGCGCTATGTTGTGTGCCTATTGTAGTTCTTTGGTCATTTACAGTGAAAACACTCGAAATGTGAAAGTTTCTATGGCATCTTCTTTTTTGTCTTGACGAGGCCTTTCTCTACTAGGCAGCGGTAAAACTCCTGGATATACGTGTACACACACTTCCAGTCTGGCTCTCGCATCCGCATCAAGTCATCAACGTCCAGCAGGCGAGGACAGTCAGCTAGTGTCCTACACGTATAAAGACAATGAAGCCTATTTTTAGGACCATTATGTTTTTTGTTTTTTGCATTGAGACATTATTTTCATGACTCAAGCACATTCTTGTTGCAAAATACCTAAAGCACATTTCCTGTGCTTACCACACATTTCTCATTAAAAAAATCTGAATTAAGTTAATTTGAAAAATGTATAAAACAATTAAAAAAATTAAACACTTAATTAAATATATTCTAATTTAATTATAACTTAATTAGAATTGAAAATCAATTATAAATAAAATTAATTA
The DNA here is from genome assembly GCA_004124795.1 of Poropuntius huangchuchieni. NCBI lineage: Eukaryota > Metazoa > Chordata > Actinopteri > Cypriniformes > Cyprinidae > Poropuntius > Poropuntius huangchuchieni. The sequence goes on along the minus strand of SCHK01431506.1, from coordinate 16,164 downwards.
CATTAAATATTAATATATTGAACAATTAAATATATTATTACTATTATAATATGCAATTATAATAAAATATATAATTATTGTAATATTTATTTTGTATTATAATATTATTTTATATGATGATTTTATATATTGTTTTTACTATTTGTTTCTTTTTGAGGGGAAGTATATGCAGTAAATAGTGTCAAGTCTTACTCTGCAGTCTTGAACGCTTTCTCAAAGTTGGCTCTGCGATCATAGGGGTCGAGAGTGCAATATTCAAAGCCCTCTGGGAAGAACCTGTGCACCAGGGCACAAAACGCCAGACCATCTGCCCAGCTAGAGGAGAAATTATGGATGTTCACACCCTAAACATAGAAACAAGTATAAGACGGAAAATCACAACAAAGCTGTGAAGAATTAAAAAAAAAACAAATAAATAAATAAAAAGGCGTGTTTTGCTAAAACAAAGCCCATTTTTAGGACCATTAGGTTTTTTCCATTATTTAAATGATAAATGACACACACAACCCACACACAAATTTATGCAGTTTTACAAAAAAAAAATACAATTTAAATAATAATAATAATAATAATAAAACAATACAGTTTTGGGAATCAAACTGAGCATTTACGATTATATGATTAAAAATCAGGATGCATTACAAGTGGAAAATGCCAAAAATCTTAATAGTCATAAAAAATTGGTTTGATTTTCCTTATATTATTTTCCTTAGATTTTGTTGTGAAATGTGACCTAGACATTTCCATTAGATTCACACAGGGAGGCTAGTAGAGCTCGAGACGTGTAGCAAAACAGAAACGGTTTGATTTGATCTTATTTTGTCTCTTCAGGCCCACCTCGTATGGTTCAGTCTTGACCCGGCACCAGTCCAGCAGCATCTGTTTGACATCTTTGGTATTTGGGCCCCCGACCGCCGAGCTGCCTGGCACTTTAACCCTGGCCACATGGGACTGAGCCGGGCTTTAGGAGGAAAACAGCACAATCAGTCAACGGGATACGTCCCATGCTGTCATCCTTTTAGGACTCTAGGAATGACTCACCTGCCCACAGTTTTTGAAGAGGAAGTAGAGGTTGGTGGAGAAAATGATTTTGCCTGAGCCATCCCTGTACCGAAGTGAAGTATAAAGAGAAAGGTTATCAAAGCCTTGCAGATAGAAATGCAGTAAAGGTATATAGTGTTCTGGGACCATATTAACAAAACATCTTAAGGCTAAGAGTAGCTCATAGCTCGCCGATTTAGGAGAAAATCTTAAAAATAATGGACGTGTCAGTCCTAAATTTAGGACTCCTAACCTTTTTCCCTAAAAGTATTTCACAAAGCATTTTAGCACTAAAACTAGCTCCTAAATCTTTGAAATGTTTGGAGTAGTGAAGAGGACTCCTAAGACCAAGCCACAAAATATCCTAACATGGCTGTTGCCGGCAATCTGCCTCGGAACGTATTTTAGAAATATTTGATAATGAGCTTTTATAAAGGTATCGCCATTGGTTTTGGAGGTTTTCCCAATTCCAAATTTTCCTTTGATTATACGCATGTTTTCATTAACCAGTTGGGCAAGAAGTAACAGCTGTTCTTGTGTCCAGTTTGGTTTTCTTTTACGTTTGCATGTCTCACTATCAGCCATGATTATTCTACTCTGTTAATTAAAATAGTAAGCATGCTACTAACTATTCCTTATTAAAAGTTTGTCTCAGCATCTTTGTGAATAGGTTTTAAGAGAAAACTCTTTTACTGCTATTTAGGAGAACTCTTAGTGGTAAGATAAAATGTTTTCTGAAAACGGGCCCAGATCCTGGGTGATCCTGTGAGATGGTGATGGTCACTCACTGTGTGCGTTGTACTGAGCGCCGCTCGGGCCATTAGCAGGTTTCTGGTCTTTATTCAGTCCAGCAGCTGTCTTTCCTCCGCCACCCTGCTGACGCAGGTTCTCCATTCGGGCCGCTCGCTCTCTATCACGCCGCTCTGACAAAAAAAAAGAGGAGATTCGTTCAGAAAACAAAACAAACAAAATCTAAATAACTGTTTTCTGAATAGGAAAGTTAAGAAATATGCAGTAAAAGTTTATTTTCTGACTTTTACTTCCTTTAGTTGTTTGTGTAATAGTAAGGACTCTTAAAGGTGGAATCCCATGAAACCTTTCAAGAACATGTCTTGCTTATTTTCACACACTACTGTTCAAATGTTTGGGGTCAGTATTTTATTTTTTCGAAAAAAATTAATGTACTTTTATTCAGCAAGGACTCATTAAACTGATCAAAAGAGACAGTAAAGACATTTATAATGTTATAAAAGATTTCTTTTGTAAATGCTGTCTTTATTAACTTCCTATTAATTTAATAATCCTGAAAAAAATGTCTTGTTTCTTGCTTTTAACACTGATAAAAATCAGAAATGATTCTTGAAGGATCATGTGGCACTGAAGAATGGAGTTATAATGCTGAAAATTCAGCTTTGCATCACAAGAATAAATAAATAAAAATAAAATACATGTATTCAAAAAAAAAAAAAAAAAAAAAAATATATATATATATACACAGTATATATATTTTAAATTGTAATCATTTTACACTATTAGTTTTTACTGTATTTTGATCACATAAATGCAGCCTTGGTGAGCAGAAGAGACTTATTTCAAAAACATTAAAAAAATCTTACTGACCTCAAATTTTTATATAATTATACATAAAAATTGTAAATTGTATTTGTTATTATAGAAGTAAGACAATAATAACATTTTTGATTGCATTATTTTATTACTTTGATCTTCTACTTTGTTGCATTATTTTCGTATTATTTTACTGTGATACAAAAATTCTATACTGTAATGCAAAAAAACCTTAATTTATTATTTTATTTATCATTATTATATTATTGAAATTGTAAAGCATTTTTACATGGTAGTATTTCTTGTTCTGTTTTTAACTTTAACTTAATTTAAAATTTATTGTAATAAAGTTTTAACAGTATGATAATACTAATAATGATGAATATGATAATGAGACTCAGATGAGAATGAATACTGAGAATAGTGAGAATTACAGATAACCTCAAAAATGAAATGTCCAGATTTATTATGGGAATGAGAATTTCTAGGTGAAAAATGCTTTATGGCATTATTTTCATGCCAATTTATTACATTTCCACAAAAAATGCCATTACTGAAATATAAAAAAAAATCTCATTCACAATGTTGAGCATTGCCATGTCCAGACGCATTTTTCTTACTTAGTAATATTAGCATAAATTCTAAAGACAGTACAGCAAAGCATGAATTATGCTTACAATAATGTCACAAAAATATTCTTTTTTTGTCTTTATAGACAAAAGTTTAAGTTTTGTGAGACNACAGCAAAGCATGAATTATGCTTACAATAATGTCACAAAAAAGTTTTTTTGTCTTTATTGACAAAAGTTTAAGTTTTGTGAGATTGACCTAAAATAATGTCAGGAGGCGCATTAGACTCAGCAGAACATGTCTGAGCCATATATACTGAATATGTGACATTAGGGACATGACCCGGTCCTCACCCCTCTTTCTCTTCAGCAGTTCTCTCATGGCAGCACGGATCATTTTCCTCTCCTCGAAATCCACAGCCTTATCTAGCTGGTACATGCAATAAACAGAAGCGAAAAACTTTCCTAAATATGGTTAAGAAAACAAACCACGATAACAAGCCCACTGCGCGTGTAGTGCCATTAGTTGCCTCTTACCATATTATTGAGGATCTCTTCATCCTCTATAGCTGCCAGCTGTTCGGCTGTCAGGGGACCCGTCATATCAGGTTGCTCTTTGGTACCTGCCTCTAATGTTCCCTTCTCACCCTCCATCTTTAGTGACAGCTGGGACAGAAGGAGGAACAGGAGGTGTTGATGGAGCCAGGTTACGAGATGTGTGTATCTCCATGTGTGCGTGGGAATGAGGGAGTACGTTTATGGAAAATTGACGGAAAGAGATTCTAGCTGAACGCTTTGTGCGAGAGATATTTTGAGAAACCCCAAAATGCTTGTTTGGAGCTACAAATTGCTAGTCTGATTAATCACAGCCAAATTATTGGTTTGAGCGGCTTCTGAACAAACACGTTACATTAAAAAATATTTGCGTGGTTGTTTTTTTACATATTAAATGTCAAGCTGCTTCAGACCACACATTATGACGACTGTTTGCATCCGTTTATGCGGAAAAGGACACGTCCAAATATTCATCTTAACATAAGCAGAAACCATGCTGGCTGGCATTGACATAAGCCAGTGCTTTAGGATGTGTTTCGCACCTTCTGCCCCTAGTCCTGTAAACAACTCAAAGGCAAAGACATCTGTGGAATAACATGCTTTGTAAATGTGGAGAATATCTCCCGTAGTTCTTTGCAGTGAGTACAGTGGCCCCAAAAAATATTTAGACACTTAAAGGGATGAAAATTCTGTCATAATTCTCATGTCATTCTAAACATGTATGACTTTCTTTTTTCTTCAGAAAGAAAATCCCAAACAACATTGGATCTCTTTGATTTCCATTGAATGGGATATACTATATACTATATATAGTTGGTAAAAATATTAGATGGGAGGAAAACTTCAATTTCAATGCTTTTGCTTTTATGTTCACTTACTAAACTGCAAAAGGTCCTTTGTGTTCCCTAAGAAACTCTTGTTTGCTTATTTTTCCTCCTTCTTTCCTCCCACTCCTATTTTCATCAGTAGCTTTGTGTAACCTTATAAAAGTTTTGCATTTGTTCATTAAACTATGTTTGTTCATAAAACTCACAATTATTGCATTCCCCCAAAAACTGCTGAATTCGCTCACAAAAGTACAGTTCCCTATACATGACACAATTTAAGAATTTGTTCCCACAATTTATTAATTAGTTCCCTTGTTGTAGGCAAATAATGTACTAATTTTTCCCCCCATAATTTTTTAATCAGCTCCCTCATTTTAGTTAAAGTGTGGTGACAGCGTAACATGATTAAATTGACGGACCTTATCAATTTTGCCACTAAATGAGGGAATAGATGAATACGTTTTGAGAATGAAGTTCCCCTAACTCACAAAAGCATTAAAAAATAAGTCTTTCTCCCATCTAATTTTTCCCCCCATCACCATGTCCCTTTAAAGGCTCCATAGTTGTCAAACGTTAGTGGATCATGTTCATAGCTAATGCCTTAAACTACTCTGATACCTGTGTAGACCAAAAGTCAATGCAAAAGTGGCTCAGAAAATTGAATTAAGTCCTAAGAAAAGCTCTGTCAGCATTTGAGTGCAGATACCTCAAGCATCCTGATACTCTTTAGTCCTGCTGTATGTTAGTATGTGTTGGGTTTAATGTGTGGGCTGAAGCTAGCAGAATAGATAATGTTGTTTCTGGATGCCATAATACAGTTTTACCCTAATAACACATAATAATGTCTGCGGAATTTATATAACCGCTCAAAAACAATTTGCTCTTACACTGGTCTAATAGCGGTTATGTAATCACACAATCACTACACTGAAAGATGGATGGAAATTCATTAGCAAAACAACAAAAAAGTTCTTGTAAATAGGAAACAGAGAGATGAAGCTCACCGATCTCACTGCAGCTGTCCGAGAGGAAAGGTCTTGCGGTCTGATGTAGAAAGGTGAACTGTGAGATCACATACACTCAACTCTACTCAACTCAGATGCTGGAGTGACTGAGTTTTTCAGAGTCACCGTGAGAGCCCTCCCACCCCGACCCTCATCACCCTCTTTTGAAGGGACCAGGAAAAAAAAGTGGAAAGAGCAGAACGGGACATTTAGAATTACTGACGTATTTGGCACTGCTTGTCTTGATCTTTCCCTACTGTCAGTTTTTACTCACAAGATAACATTGCGTCATTATTTTATCTAAACACTGTCACTTTCAGTAGTGGTATCGGAGTATTTATATGTTTGAAATCCAGAGGAAAGAATACGTTGAGATAAACGGTGTTCCTCCAGCATGCTGTGTGTTGACAGTGATTGCATAAGCAGGTGGCCTGGCTCTACGCAGAACTAAACAGTAAATGAGTGGACAGACGGAGAACACTGCCTTATTAAGGCATAAGAATGATGTTGCCTAGCAGCACCTTCATGTTTACACAAATCAGACACATCCTTTTCTCCTATGCAGACATAAACACACTCGTCGCAGCATTTATCTACAAAAGCAGGGGCCAGAAATGTCATTGGCACATGTACATTTTCACGTTTACACCATTAGAGTGTGATGGAGGCGTTGTAATGTATAAGGAGTGTTTGGCTCCATCTAGTGGTGGCTGATTGTGGTCATTAGCTGGCAGAGACCAGCTAGCATGACACATGGAAACAGTGAGGGTGAAGGAAACCTTGACTTAGACCAAAGGGTATTGCTTAGACTGGATGTTCAGTGAGTCATTGTGACTAATGTGGCATATTAATTATACAAAAGTGGTGCTGTTATAGTGACGGAGTCACTTACAATGTAATGTTTCATAACTTTCAACATGGAGGAAATGCTAGTTTTGCTAAACTGTGCAAAACTGGCTGCTGTCATCTCAGCGAAAATGTAAGGTTCAATACAAGTTAAGCTCAGCTGACAGTGTTTGTGGCAAGTTTAAATAAGTAAATATAATATAAAAACAGGAATGTGGAGCTTATTATTATCTTTTGTTTAACCTTATGTAAACTTGTGTATTTTAGGCTGTACACCAACAAAATTGTACGTTTTTTATATAGCTTTACACTGAAAAGATTGGTAAGTGATATTTTTGTGTGCTAAAATTATGTTAACATGCATATCGCTTACATTTTAATATTTTTTTTTAAACAGGAAAACAAAATATCAGACTATACTAGACCACTATTTTGTTAGCATGTTTCTAGCATGTTTTAACACATTCATGTTTTAGCATATTTCTAATGTTTTAACATGCTGCTAGCATGTTTTAACACATTGGTACCATGTTTTAACATTTTAACATTTCTAACATTTCAACAAATTGCTAACATGTTTTAACATGTTTCTAGTACGATTTATTGTGTTGCTATCATGTTTCTAACGTGGTTTAGCATATTTCTAATGTTTTAACATGTTACTAGAATGTTTTAATACAATGCTACCATGTTTCAACATTTTTAGCATGTTTTAATATATTTCTAACATTTCAACACATGTTTTGACATGTTTATGATGTATTATGTTGCTAGCATGTTTCTAGCATGGTTTAGCATATTTCTAATGTTTTAACATGCTACTAGCATGTTTTAAAACACATTGCTACCATGTTCCAAAATTTTTAGCATGGTTTAACATATTTCTAACATTTCAACACATTGCTAATATGTTTTTAACATGTTTCTAGTATGACTTAAGTTGCTAGCATGTTTCTAGGATGTTTTAACACATTCCTAACAAGTTTTAGCGTATTTCTAATGTTTTAACATGCAGCTAGTATATTTTAACACATTGTTACCATGTTTTAGCATTTTTTTTTAGCATGTTTTAACATTTCAGCACATTGCTAACATGTTTTTTCTATTTATGATTTATGGTGTTGCTAGCATGTTTTAGCATATTTCTAATATTTTAACATGCTACTAGCATGTTTTAACATAGTTAACATGTTTTACAATTTTCCTAACATTTCAACACATTGCTAACACATTTCTAGTATGATTTAACACATTGCTAACATATTTTAACGTTTCTAGTATGATTTATTATGTTGTTAGCATGTTTCTAGAATGGTTTAACATATTTCCAATGCTTTAACATGCTACTAGCATTTTTTAAAACACATTGCTACCACGCCCCAACATTTTTAGCATGTTTTAACATATTTCTAACATTTCAACACATTACTAATATGTTTTTAACATGTTTCTAGTATGACTTATGTTGCTAGCATGTTTCTAGGATGTTTTAACACATTCATAAGATGTTTCAGCGTATTTCTAATGTTTTAACATGCAGCTAGTATGTTTTAACACATTTTACCATGTTTTAACATTTGTAACATTTCAGCATGTTGCTAACATGTTTTAACATGCTTCTATTTATGATTTATGGTGTTGCTAGCATGTTTTAGCATATTCCTAATATTTTAACATGCTACTAGCATGTTTTACCGTTTTTAACATTTTTCTAACATTTCAACATATTGCTAACATATTTCTAGTATGATTTAACATGTCGCTAACATGTTTTAGCTGTTGCATGTTACTAACATATTTCTAACAAGCTTTAGCATACTGCTAGCTAATACTAATATAGCATACTGCTACTATACTGACATGTGTGACAGCAGAAGGCATGAGACCGTGTGTTTTTTTTTTTTTGTACCAGTATATTAACAACTTTTCATGATTGTAAAATACATAAATATAATAAAATAAGCATTTACATCTGATATTTTGCTGACATCAGAAACCATATATACACAGGAGCCATACAGTTATGCAAATCGTCAGTGCAATTTTGCACTACAGCCAATAAAAGACCCATCAAAACCATCAGTACCATGACTGTCACTCTATGTTCAGAGATCTCAGCATTCAAAACATTATCCAGTACATTAGTGACCCTGTAAAATGTCAACAAATGCCATCACAGGAATAAGCAATAACATCTGAGGTATTTATCTGACAACCCTCACCTCATGTTTGATGGTGAAGAGTAAAAAGTCAGAAACTTTGCAGAAAATTCTATTGATAATCATTTCATAGTAATTGCAGTTAACCGCTGTGCTTGTGGTACAGAGATACTGGACAAACATTATACAGTATGAATACGTAACTCGCATTCAGTGATAAGGTGCAGTCACTTTATCGGAATTTCAGCGAGAAGTGACATACGAAGCAGAGTTTACACTTAAGTCACAAATCAACTTTATGTTGGTCAATGAGGTGAATTCGCATGAAGAATTTCCCAATCAGTTCCTGCTGAAATAACAGGATTTTGTTGATCAACAGTAAATGTGACCGGACCTATAGACTGGTGTATCAGCTAGGCTGTTTAATGGGCCATTTCGAAATGATGACCATAGGCCATTAATCAATAGGAGTGTTAGCGCCCTCTTGTGTAAATTTCAAATATACCACCCTTAACATTGGATAACACCAAATAAATCAATCGATCATAGATCAATCTTGTGCAACGCTTTTCCTATGATGCTGCTTACTAGAAATGAAGAAATTAAGTAATGAGTGCAAACACTGAAGCACAAATGGACAGTTGAGACCTTACTAAATAAAGCTTGAAAGGGCTGGTGTTTCCTTATGAAATCAGCCCTCAGGTAGGCACACTTGAGTCAGCGTAGGCTTTTATCATGGCTCCATACGACTGCCTAAACTTCAACACCCACTGAGATACATTCACATCCTTATTCATTTCCAGTTAGCCAAATCTAAGAACCCAAAAATGGTTGGAGTGAGTTAAGACATACTAAACCCCAGCTATGAATTCCCAACATGCTGGGAAAAAGGCAAACTGCCTGATATTTCTAACTAATGCACTTCAATTCAGTTAAAAATGATAATTAATAATAATAAATGCAAATCTGCTTTCTATCCAGCAGATGGCAACAAAACTCTTTGAGGGAATGACCTTGCTATGTATCTTGGTCTATAACCTCTTTTAGTGTCAGTTTTTTTTTTTTTTTTTTTTAACAGCATCAAAACACACAAATCAAAGTGGAGGGAAAATAATACTGTCCAGCAGGCGTCAATTAAACAAACAAACAAACAAGAAACTAATGAAAAAGAATGAGCACCCACTCAGAGGAGACGAGCAAGGAGGCCTTTAGTGGAGGATTTAAAGAGGACAATGGGAGAGAAAATATCATTTTGATTTCTCCTAAGAGATTATAGTGTGCTAAAGATGTTTGAGACTCCTTAGAGAAACCTATTAATAATTACCTGCGCTGGGAATTATATAAGAGGCACCGGTTTAAACATGCCTGCCTTTTCATAACATTATATAAAAAATGCTCTCAGCTGTTACTTTGGGTGAATCTCACTCAAGCTTGTCAGGAACACGCCCGATCAAATTTGACTTGTGGTACAATCTTGGAAAGAAAGTGTCCTAGTTCTCATTACTGCAATGTGAAAAAAGTCAATTCTGTAATGCAAAAAACAAAAACAAAACCCAAAACATTCAGAATGCAAAACATTCAGGTGCACTGCAGTAATGAGATACTAAACCAGAGAGGTATAAAACAAATTGCTGAATAAAAGTGAACTCAAGTGAGGAGCCAGTAATCTTGCTCGTCTCCATTATGTAAACATAACCAAGATGAAAAGTGATAGTGCTGTAACAAACACAGGATATTTGTTTAAACATGGCATCCTACAGAAAGCTGCCTTAATAGTACTGTCCCATATCACCAAGATTACAGTACCTAAAAATACATTATTCCTATGTATGTTTTTGTGTGTCTATCTCTAGTATTTAAAAAGTGCCAACAAGTCCAGTCACAGCTAAAGCAAACGGAGCAGTTGTATTTCACAGTGCATTAGATAGACACACAGTCACAGAATGAATATGGCAGGATATTGGAGATCTTCCCGATGCTCATGCAGGAGTTTTCACGCACTTATAAGCGTGTGTTGGCAAAACAGAGGTAATAAAATCCAAACAAACTGTTGCCGTCGGCATCTGCTAAAAAAAGGCATGTGCTCAGTCAGTGAGTCTCAGAACTCTGGTAGATGGTGCTTCTCCACTGGAAGGATGACTGAAATGAAATATATTGGCACAGTGAGGAGGTACTGGGGAGAACTACACCTCCAATATCATCATTATCATCATCACCACCGCCAACCAGGACACCTCGTATCTAATCAGACTCCATATTAAACCAGCTAACACTGGATGATGCTTAGTCTTCTGTTCCAAAACCTAGTGATCTGCCTATGTACACTGCATTTATTAGGCATCATAGATCGCAAACATTGAATGTAAATATACTTACAAAGTATCAATAAAATAGTTAAATTGAATTAAAAAATAGACTATCCAGTATCGGTGTGCTTCGTATTTTGCTTATTAGCGTATCACAGTGTTAGCTTAGCAACATGCTAACGCCAAACTCTTTACCCAAAGTATATTTTGGTTTGTATGTATGCAGATCGATTTTTCTAATTGCGCATGCTCTGTACGCTCAACTCACATGTTCACAAGTCACTGAATTTTTTTTTTTCAACAAGTTGGCAACATTAAAGTAGAAAAAAAACAATCAACAACAAGGAACACACGGCAACAACAATAGATGGCCACGCTGACGAGTGCTCATGTGAAGGGAAAGAGATGCACTAAATTCTAGTTTAAACACGAGCAAAACTATTTATCACGTCTAGAAAGAAACAACGCAGACACTTGACAAGGACAAGATTTTGTATTGGCTATGCGTCGAATGTTCAATATCAATTAAAGTATCATTTAAAAAGCTATGTTCGGCTGTACACAAATTCTAGTATTAAAGTCAAAAGAAAAGTATACTTTAGGCTTCTTGTGCACTTTGTGTCAGGAGTGCTGTCTGTATGATAAACAAAATGGCTGCCTATGTAAAGCATTCCAGATTGGTTACTTAGTTACGAGGGTCGTTTTCTGTTAAAGTTTTTATTTGTCCGTTTTTTTAAAGATTTATTTTTGCCGTTTTTGCCTTTTATTAGTATAAGACATTATTGTAGACAGAAAGCGAAGTGGGAGAGAGAGAGGGGGGCGGGATAAGGAAAGGTCCTTGAGCTGGGACTCGAACTTGGGACACCTGTAGCACAACGGTGCTATATGTTGGCGCGCTGCCCACAAGGCTTTTAATGATTTTGTGGTGTCTTTATAATTATTATTAATATTTATAATATATTATTAATTTTTATTTTACATTTTAATATATATTTCAGTTTTGGCAACTACCTAAAATAAAATAAATTAAAAAAACTTTAGTTAACATTTATTTCAATGAACACATTTTTGTTGTTTTAGTTTTGGTTAAGTTTAACAATAATAACTCTGGCTTCTCTTTTCCATCTAACGAAAGTGGTTGTGGACCAAAGAGAGATATGAACACTTCATGCAAGAAAAAGTCAGGAGTTTGGCTATAGACAGCAGCATTGCAGCTCACTAGGTTTTGGAACACAGCCTTTGAGTCTCTTCAGTCTATCTTCTCATGAACCTGATTATCTGTCCTCTCGTTAGGTTCTTGAGCTGCTTCTGCAGATGATTCTTCTTCTGGACAGGGTTCTGGAGTCTTTGATATGCTCGAATCATTCTCCTTAACGCAAACCACATCCTCTCCACTGCCACCGGTCGGTGTCCTGGCTCTCCGTGCATCGATGTAAGCTACGATGATCTCTGAGTTCTGGTAGATGATCATGCCTGAGAGGGTGAGCGCAGCTCCAGCACAGCTAAGAGCCGTCAGCTCGTGCCCAAACAGCACCTGGGAGAGCAGCAGGTTCCCCACCACATTCAGGTTGCCCAGGATGTGCAGCGTGACTGCGGAGGTCAGGGTGATGACACAGCAGCTGGCCAGGTTGTAAAGCACTGAGCCCAGACAGCTGAGCAAGATGAAACCCCAGAGGTGGTGGTCATACTGGAAAGGGGACTGCAGCGCGGCCCAGTTCTCCAGAACCAGGGCGGCTACGGCCAGGATGCAGAAGCTGGGGATGGACATCAGATACAGTAGGAAGACAGAGTTGATCTTCTCCTCTTGGAGCAAGATGCCTGATAATTATACATATACAAAAGAGTGTCAGTTTAGCTATTACACTTCTTTACGTAGTTGCTCAGCACTGACACACATTCTTTGGCCATCACATGCTAAGATATGGTGTGTGACGCATATAGTAAACAACCTTAACCTCTGTGATGCAACGGTCACAACTAAAATAGACCACTGAAATATAAAACCAACAGATGACCTAGATAAACCACACGGAGTATCTCTCCTGGACCGAGAATGCAAAGTGGGTGAGTAAAGTAA
>SCHK01431497.1:17936-45544 GCA_004124795.1 Poropuntius huangchuchieni | reverse complement strand
TTTAAACAACTTGTAAAAGTGCATGTAGCATTATATGACTTTAATAATGAATTTATTTTTTCTTACAAACATGCAAATATTCACTTAACAGGATGGACTGGAGTCATGTGGATTACTTGTGGAACATTGTGATGTTTTATCAGCTGTTTGGACTCTCTTTCTGATGGCACATATTCAGTACAGAGGATCCATTTGTTAGCAAAGTGATACAATGTTACATTTCTCTAAATCTGTGTCAATGAAAAAACAAATCTTGGATAAATGTTTTAGAAATGTTCATTTTTGGGTGAACTATTCCTTTAATTAGGTTACGGGGTGATGTACAGTACGCAAACGTACACCACAGCACATGATTGATCAGATCATCTGCGATCATGCAGCAAAAGAGTTTGCCAATATTGGCAACAGGGCAGGAATAACCCTAATATCCTCAGGCACTGCATCCATTTCTCTTGCTGTCCTCGAATCTTTAGTTACCCAATATCCAGGTCAATTTGGACCACAATAAATTGACCCAACAAAGCGAAATGTGAGCAAAGCAGAACCATATGACACCGCTGGCCCCGGGGCCGTAGCTGGTTTTGGGAAAAAATGTTCAAGACCACTTAAGAAAAATACACAAAACAATAACCGTGACAAATGCAATGTGCAATATTCCAGCTCAGTTGGTTTCCATGAACAGATCTATCTCTTTTCACGAGCACTCTGGGTTATGTTTGTTTGTTCAGCAGTGTGGTAGACACAGGCACGAACACAGTGAGGACTAAACACATACTTCTGATGTTTTCCCCCCTCCACAGTCAAACTGCAGCACAGATTTCTTTAATGCAGACCTCAGATGACAGTGAAGATATGAAACACTCTGTAATGAAGTGCAAACACATATTTTGTGGCTGTGGTGAGGAAGGAAGAGTTTCACCAGTGATGCTAATTACAGAATGTAGTAAAAGAAAGTAAATGCAAACATAACACAGCATGAATCAAATATCAAATGTGCTGCCTTGTTAGTGTGCTGGATATCCCACTGCTAAAAAATAATGTCAAAATAATCTGATTTTATAATAGCATTTTTTGTAATATTATTTTTATTAAATTGTTTTGAAACACTTAAGACTGACACATGTACACACTGTGTCTGTAACAACACTATACAATGTACAAAAATAAAAGAAAACAAACAAAAAAACACTAGGGGCTATATTACACAAAAAGTGTATATTTTAATACCCAATCAATAATTTTATTATATTGTTAATATCCCTACATTCAATAAATAATAAAAAAGGATTCCAGATTTTCTTAAATTTAGCTTCTTTACCCTTAATCATTTAAGTTATCTTTTCCATCGCAATGCATAAAGATATTTCTCTTAAGCACTGAGTTATGGTTGGCCTTTCTGTCTTTTTCCAATAAATGGCAATGAGCCTTTTGGCATGTAAAATGCACGTCTATCAATACTTGATTATCCTTTTTAATATTCCAATTTTCTGGAATGCCAAGAATGAAAATCCCCGGATCTAATGGTAACCTTATTGAAACCATATGCTCTATCATATTACAATTTTCTTTCCAGAACTCTTTTATTTTGTCACATTCTCACATACAAGGAATTAAGGTACCTTTTGCACTGTTACATCTAAAACAAGTATCTGGTATGTTGCTATAAATTTTATTTAATTTTACTGGAGTTATATAAGTACGCATAAGCCAATTGTAGTTTACTGTTAACTGTCTGTGTTTGGGCCTTTACACATTTTTGCTCCCATATCTCCTTATCTATCTTCACACCGAGGTCTTGTTCCCACATGGCTAATCTGGATGCAGAGGACTCCTGAGAACTTTCATTTAATTTTGACGTCCAACACACTCACAAAGCATAATTTTTTCAACAAAACAGCTGATTATTAGCCATTTGAAAGAGTGTGCCTCAGTGCATTGAGAATGTAGTGAGTGCCCCCTAGTGGTCGGATGTGAAATCTGCACCGCATCTCCCCCTAGCAAGCTTCAGGCAAACTGTCATACAAACTCAAGAGACAAAGGATGACATAGTTACGGTAAAAACAATCACGTCTCCTAAAGCAACCAGTGATACATGTCTTATTTTCGCCCGGTTATCTACCTGAAATAAATACGTGTAATAACAAAACTTGCACTGAAAGAGCTAACAAAATGTGCATAAAGCTAGAAATCTGAATTTTCTACAGAAATGTTGTCCTAATATTGATTCAAACAGTAAGGAATAGTGTACTAAAATGGCATGATGTCGGTTAACACAAAAACATACAGAAAAAAAAGTTTTTGGAGGATTTGAAACAGTTATGTAAATATTATAATTTTATACTTACATTAGGCTAATTCTTCTGCTAGAATTTGTTATTTGAGCTACACACCGTTGTTGGCGTGTTTTTACGGTCGTTTAGGAGTTACGCTGCTATGGCAACAAAAGTAGGCTACTTAGTAGCTATTTATGCACATTAAAATGATGCTAAACGCCTGCTGAAAAAACAAAACAATAGAAACCATCACAGAAATTCCAATGGTTTTCACTACAAATAGCTACCATTACAAACACTACAAACCATCAACTTTTAACCATTAAAACCATTAAAAATGGTTTCCTGTAGTGTGTTTTGGGTCATATTCCGTTAGGGTTTATTGGTTTTAACAAGCCACTAACAGAAGGCAACCAATTACAGTTTCCATTAAAACCAATACAAATTCCATTATAACCAGTAAAACCATTATAAATTCTGTGATGGTTTCTATATATATATATATATATTTGTTTTGTTTTTTCAGCGGGTGTTGTGGCAATACAGTATTTTAACGTTAACAGCTTGACCCCATTCACTTCCACTGTAAATGCCTGACTGTTACCAAATACCAAAAGTCCAAATCTATTTTTGTGGTAATCAGCATTATGCCACATGTTGTGAATTGAGCCTAACTTGAATTGAAAACAGAATATTCCTTTAATGTACCATGTATTTAGCATATCACATCTAGAGCAGGTCTCAAACTAATGTGATGCATTTGCATGCAAGCAAATTAGCGTTGTGAGAATAATCCAAGTGTGATTAGACTGTAGAAACAAGGTTTTGTGTGGATATCCACATACATGTTCAGATGTAGACATTGTGTGTGCGTTTAACAGAAGGCCTTACATCCCATCTGGCAGTATTAATGCCTCTTGACTGTAGCTGATGCCGATAGTCTGGGTCATGCCAAAGCTCACAGGGCAGTAATTAAAACGAGGCAGATAATTGGAGTTTTTTGTTACAGATAATAACAGAACCCATCTGTTGCTCCAGAAATCCTCTGCGACTCTTTTCTCTCTGTACGCCCACACACACTTTCGTACTGGTTTGTTTTCCATAGGAAGATTCAAATCAAGAGTCTTGAGACCGGTTTGGCATTAACTTGATGAATCTGAGGAGAAGACTACATAGATGAAAAGAAATTCAGCTACATGATGAATAAACAAAACACGGCCAACGGCAACAGTGTTATCCGTCACGCTCGCACATCAGAATGTTTCTCTCTGTGCCTTGAATTATAAATGCCTCATCATTGATTGTCGGGACTTAATGTCTGTGCCACAGGAGTTGAGGATCACAATTTAATATGCAGGTCAGCTGCTACCATCGTTTTACGATTCTTGAGGATTTTTATAGCCCAAGGATTCTGGGAAACACAGCCCCCTCAGCCTGTAAAATATATCACCATATAAATGTGATGTTCCTGAGTGCAGTTACAAGAAAAGAGATTTACAATAGCTAATCATTTAGAATTTCAAGTTCATCTTAAATACATCAAATATTAAAATACAGAATAGATGTATTAAATGAGAATGTTAATAAATGTATTCAAACATTTCAAATGGATTATGTATTCAGCATACAAATGTGTTCTAGCATGTTACATGATAACAGACTTACAATAATTATCAATTTATACTGTAAAGTTCAAGATTAATTATGAATACATATAATATTAACATATAAATGTATTAAATGTATTTAAATATAAATAAATGCTTTAAAACAAAACTTAATATTAAATAAGTGTAAATATATTGGCATGTGAATGTGATATTGCCAAGTTAAAGGTTAAATAATACATTAAATATTTATATATAAATGTATTGAATTTATTTAAATAATATTAAATGCTCTAAAATAAATTATGTGCATATAAATGTGGTGTTGCTGTTTCAAGTTCTTCTGTTCAAGAAAATATATTTACAGTAATTATCAATTCATAATGTTATGTTCAAGATTAAATGCATCAAATATGAACTATTAAAATGTATTAAAAGTAAATAAAGATAAAGGTAAATGTAATGTGAAAAATCCATTAAAAGTTTTAAATGGAAACGCATTGCTGTATGAATGAGATATTCTTGTGTGATGTTAGGTTTACAATATTTTGACATTGATAATACTGATAATTTACAATAATTATCAATTTATGTATATATATACACTTGCAAGTACACATACAAACATATATATATATATATACATATGTAAAACAAAATACATTGCTGTATAAATGTGATGTACCTGTGTGCTGTTACAAAAAAAAAAAAAGAGAATTACAATAATTATCAATTCATAATTTTATTTTCTAAGATCTCTCTTTTTTATTATTAATTCTGGAAAAGGAAAAAGACATATTTAAAACTAAAAACAACAACATTAGAATAATGCATAAAAGGATAGAACAGTAACACCCCAATGACTCTTGCTCCCGATCCATTAAGATAAAAAAAAACAGATTCTCAAACCTCAAGATTAAGCTTCTCAAACAATGTTATACAGTACATACATCTGATAGTTTTAAAAAGACTTTTCTATAACTTACTTTCTTTAAACAAACAAAACAAAACAATCTTAATAAAAGAGCTGAATCTGAATGTGTTGGGATGGAGCCTCTGGGTAACTCCAGTCCCACCCCAAACCAACATCCTCCCCTCTTGTATGCACACACAGAGCATCCTCACATCCAGTCTGCTGGCTCCAAGTCAGTATTGCTTCGGCCCTCCAAACACTTGTGTCTTACAGGAGGTAAACGCACCAACAGTCCACACAAAAACTTCCCCTCTGCGGCATCAACAGCAGCCTGTATTGTGTGAGACCTGGCTATGTCTGAACAGCCAAAGTCCACCGCCTCTTCCTTCAATCAACATCTGAGCACTGACAAATGGCAGTGGGCGGCCATTGCAACTCCAACACCTGTCATCTTTGGTTAGAATGGAGAATGAACAAGCCCCTTTGTATCCAAGCACAGATTACATACTTAAATACATGATGAAACATGGAATCAGATTTGCTGGAATTAGGTTTCAGATATTATGTACAAACCAGTGTTTTCGAAATACAGAATCACTGTGCTTTGTGCATTAATGGGAGTCAGTTTAACCAGAACACATCCTAACAGACCATGTGGAGTGGATGGATAAATGTTAACCAGAAAAAAAAAATAAAAAAAAAATAGACATTGAACAGAATATCTAGAGATGAAATCAGATGTCTAATCAACTCTGGCACCATAAAATCAGAGTACTAATCTAGCAAAGACCTACCCAGACAAGATATTGCAATTAATCAAATTAAACAAAGCGTTATGTGGAATCCAGAATGACTGTGCAGCCCACGGTGTTAAAAGGGCAAGAATGAATCACGGCAGAAAGAGGAAGCAATGTCTTATCTCACTGAAAAGGCATGGTAGTCTTTGATGCACTGGAAAACAACAAAAGGTTGCAGGGTACGGCCCTTTAATTTCATTGAGACCATTCAATCGAGATCTATAGCAGCAAGTTCCCTTGATAATTCACAGTTGAAAAGCTTAGTTTGAAAGAAAGACAACTCTAAATGATTTTGAATTCACCGCTAGTGTTTTTCAAAGCTTTTACAATCTTCCTAATACACCTGATAACTTTAAGAGTCATAGTTGCGTCCAGATCATATCAGACGAACTCCCTTTGAAGACGAGCAGCTTGACTAGAGGTTTTAGATGACCTCACTGCTGTGCCTTTATTGCTAGTTATAATCTTTCAACTTACCCACAGCTCAGAACATTACTTAGATAAACCATGTGCCACTAACTAGCAATTTGATGTTGAATGAAAAAGGGAAATCCTTTATTATCATTAAAAGGAGTCTTTAAATGATGTGCTCTGCTTTGAAATGATTTGCTTAAACATAACAATCAACAAAGTGACAGGGTAAATATGCATGATTATAGCTTGAGCTCCATTTCGAATGCCAACAAGAGAGGAGTAATATTTCCATGATAGAAACATACTTGACGTCAGGCTAAAAACGAGAAAAACTGGTTGCAAGTTGTGTGTCTTTGCCACAGGGCTCAGAAGTGCTTTCTGTTTTTACCTTCTGACTGCTACCTGCGTTGTGTGCATTATTTGTTCTTACACAATTAAACCATTTATTAACCCAAAACCCATTCAAAAGGTTAAACTACATGAGATTGAATGTGGAAATTCTACGCCGAAGATCTGGCTTTAGGAAAGTCCCGACAAGATAATGAAACCTTGATCTTTCTACTGGCCCAACAGTTCAGAAACATGATGTATGGATCTGGATGTGAATGTATTCTGTATCATGTCATCCCAAGTGTGGTGGTTTCATTGAAATATGATGATGAGCAAGCAGCCCTCCCAGTTTCTTTCACCTCAGGGTGCTATGGACACCCTCACATGCTGAGAAGAAAGGAAAGAGACAGCAAAGAGGAAAAAAAAAAGACTGATAATGCTGGGAACAAAGACCAAAGTCCCAGGATTGGAGCTTTCCCTGCCTGGAGCGGTGTAGATCATCTGGTGTCATCTTATCCCAAGCTCAGCTTTTACATAAAGGCAAAAACTCATCGGAAGGGAACGCCAGTGCGTAGAGGTCAGCATCGTACGGACCCACACACACCATCCAGATGGTTAAACGAACGAATGAAGATCCAGAGGTGGCCATCATTGCACCTGTGTAGGATGTTTCAAAACTTAATCCTGAAATCCTCCAGCAAACAACAGGTTTATTCCATCCTGTAGGGTCAGCAAGGCTAGGAAATTTGCCAGGCTCTGAGAATGAGCTATTTTAGGCTGCCTGATGAGAAGTGGGAAGTGAAGATCTCTCAGGCTGAGGCATCATGGGAGCAGGTCAGAGTTGCAATCCACTCAGCTGACAAATGAATGCTCAGATATTGAGAAACACCATCAGGTTGGAGGCACAGGACAGCGTCTGGCTTCTTTCCTTTGGACTGAAACCGGCAGAGGAATTCATCTATCCATTCTTGCTCCAGAGAAATTCCACTTCCATCCCCCAGAGTTCCCTTGCGCACACATACGTACACACATGCACACTCACATGTATAAGGAGATGACAAACAAAGGGAGGGGAAAAAAGAAAACACTTAAGAAAACGAATCTGAGCAGCGGAGCATATGTCAAGCTGCTCCAACAGTAACGTTGTCCATACAAAATGGCAGATTTCAATAAGTTACTGACGCATCCATCTCACTCTCGCTCGGACTGGGAGATGGTGGGATGACAAGAGGGAGACGGAGGAGAGCTTAGGCGTGTTGTGCGGCCAACTCCTGCCCGATGAAACGGCGCAGGCGTTCCAGGTATTGGCTGTACAGTTCGATGTCGTTGTGTCCGGCTCCTTCCACCCACAGCGGCTCCACGGCTTTGGGGCAGCGTTCGTACAGGGCCAGCCCATGGGAAAAATCTATCACTTCGTCCTCTGTCCCATGGATGATCAACACTGGAGATGTGATTTTAGACACTTTCTCAATGCTGAAACAGGGACACACAAATGAACACAGGGTTTTAGAAGAAACACAACTTCCCAATACACAGAGGAAAAAAATAACTTCATTAATAGATTAAAAAGCTTTCACACTTGACATTAGGGGTATAACAGTTCACAAAATTCACGTCTCGGTTCGATACGATACGATACAATAATGTCACGGTTTGGTGTGTTTTCGATATAGCAAAAAGAAAGAAATACCAGAGAAATTCCCTTGAATTTTTACTTTTTTAAAATGTATTATTAAAACTAATATTTTATTTTGAACAATGATGGAACTACACTTGACCCATCTTCTGGGGTGTCAGCATATAAAACAAAAACAGCTCCAGTCTGAAGGATTCCAGCTGATGTAGCCTATTGTCATGTACCGGATTAATCTTTTCCAATAAGTTTAAATTGATTTTGAACTTTTATGGGCATTTTTTACAGACATTTGGGCTGTTGGAGCAAATGGAGTCAGTATTGACAAAATTCATCTTTGCAATGCAGAGGAAACATAGAAGTTGTATCTGAATGGCATTTAGATGCTTTTACACACTGTTTAATGCAGCTCAGAAGGACATGTAATGCTTTAACCTGCAGTTACAAATGAATAAATAATATTATTTTAAACATAAAACGTTGGCAACTGATGTAGGTAGGTGGCAGTAGGTGGAAGCAAGTCACTGTTAATAAGTGAGTCATTGCGATTGAACCGATTCATTCAAACAGTTCATTCAGGAACTAGACACTGTCATGTTGCTCAGAGATACAAATCAGTGCTGTGGCTGTGTTTGGATTTATTTTTGTTGGAGAAATTGAGCAAAAACAGACAATATGCTATCTAAAACGTAAGTCTATTAATTAACTTATTGCTTATTGAACTGTTGTAAAAATCATTTGTAATCATGCTGATTTTTGGAGAGAAAAAACGTAATGCGTACCGAACCGAAAGCCTCGTTACCGAATGGTTCAATATGAATGTGTATCATTACACCCCTACTTGACATATATGATCAATGAAATGCCATAAATTAATTTCAGCTCCAACCAATTTTAGTTGTAATGGGCTTTTCTAATTTATTAGTTGTATTTTATTTTTAATTTTCGAAGATGTTCACTTTTTACGCCAAATATTTTACATTTATGTATAATTCAACACCTGAATACATAATCTGTAATAACAGAATATACACTCCTTTTAAAAATGTTTGAGTCAGCATTTTTTAAATGTGAGAAATTAATACTTTTCAGCAAGGGCCCTCTTATATTGATCAAAAGTGACAGTAAAAACATTTATAAGGAGAAAAAAAAAATTAGATAAATGCTGTTTTATTAAAAGAATGGTAAAACTAATCACAGTTTCCACAGAAATAAGCAGCACAACTGTTTTCAACATTGATAATTAAAAGAAATGTTTCTTTTAGCACTAAAAAAAAATTACATACGGACTTTCGAACAGAACATACATATACTTATAAAAAAAAAAAAAGAATAACAACAATTACAAATTGCTAACTACATTCAAGTGTGGTGCATGTGTTGTATGCATTTGTGTATATGTGCTTGCCAGCAAACTAAACAGCTGCCTGCCAACTACACAGCACTTGTGCGAGAACAGTGGTGGTTTTGACTAAAGTTGTATGGCGACCATGTGTTCTGCTACACTGGCACTGAGTGACACCGCCCACCGAGTGTAGCCAACCTCCCTCTGAGCTCCACTATACCGCTGTCACAGCTGATATACAACAATGAAAATTATTGTAATAAAACTTGAAGAATAATAACTCTTATTCCCTTTAATCAAGAGCTGAAGGTCTAATTTTAAGACTGAAAAATGCTTTGCATCTATATATTTCAATGTGTGATAGTCAGCCGCATTTTGTGTCGAAACAAGAAGCTCAATATAATCTCCGGCAGCAATCCACATCACAACACACTCTGTTTGTTCTCGCCAAAACCAAAACCCAGTGAATCGCTCATAAATAGCTGCAATCTGTGCTGGCCATGACAAGGCAAATCATCAGCTCATAAACAAACCACAATGATGATGCCCTGTCAATCCTCCAGTATAATGGAAGCAACACACAAATAATTGAGGACAAACAGGAACCCAATGTTTTTGGTACTCACTTAGGAAATGCATCAAAGCAGTATGTCTTCTTAGTTTCAGGGAAGGCCACCCTCATACCAGAGGTGAGAGGGGAGTGGAGAATCACAGCTGCACACTCGTATCGTGATGCCAGGTCTACTGTGGGCACTGTGCCAATGCTCTGTCCATACAGGATAATATTCTCTGGACTGATGCCATATCTGTTTGAAAGAGAGGAATCAAAAGCCAATTAAACGTCATATAACGAACAAATAACTGTCTCATGTTAATGTGATTTACAGCCTATTCACACCAAGACCAGTATGAATTGCAGATTGCGGGCAAAAAAAATTGTGCCAGAACTATTCACACATGTGCAGTGTAGTGCAGTGTGAATTTTCATCAGCCTTTGAGAACATTCACAGTCTAGAATTAAAGAAAATTGTGCTCTGTTTGACTTAATGGTTTCTTACTGATCCTATTATAGATTCTTTTAGCACTTTCTTAAGAAAGGCTTATATAGGCTAACAAACAAAAATGTTCAATCAAAAATATCATTATTTTGTTACATTATAAATTTCTTTACTGTGACTTGTGATCAATCTGCGGAATAAAACCATTAAAATAAAATCTTACTGACTTAAATGTTTGAACAGTTGTCTAAATCATACAATAATATGCAGCACTATAAGCCGTGAACTCTACTACAGTCATGCTGTTGTTTTGGTTGTGCCCTGGTATTGATTTCATGTCTCACCGTGAGCGTAGAGCCTGCCACGCTGCGTCTATATCTGCATACAAATTCTTTTCCGAGGGCTTCCCTGTGCTGACCCCGTAGCCGGAGTAATCATAAGAGAATATGTTACAGTTGATGCGAGTGCCCAGGCCGATATAAAAGCTGCTCATCTGGCCTAGATCCACTGCGTTACCATGGGAGAACAGGACAGTGAACCTGAGGAGAGAGACAGACAAAAGGGATGATGGGATTTGTAGTACAAAGTCATTACACTATTTCAAGGTTTGACTCAACATCTAAGTCAAGACGGATCCACAAAGAGACTTAATAACCTATAATTTCACTCGCTGAATCACTGGGCATGTAGGCGCATTTGCAGTGAGCCTGAGCCCGATACGCCGCAGGGAATGATTTCATAACTAACACGGGTGTGTGTGTAGAATCATATAATACCAGATCATCCAAATCCAAATCCACCGGCAAAAATAAAAAAGTCTTATTTTAGTATCATTTCTTATATAGTATTATTAAAATAATAACAGTATTATTTTAATATTTGTGTTTTCAGTTTTCATTTTAATTGTAGTTTTAGTAATTTATTAAGTGCTTTTGTACTCTCATAATATTTCTATTTATAATTCATTTTTATTCATTTTAAATTATTTCAGTTAGTTGCCAGGAAGTTTTTTTTTTTTTTATGTTTTTCCATCAAATATTTANAAATTATTTCAGTTAGTTGCCAGGAAGTTTTTTTTTTTTTTTTTTTTATGTTTTTCCATCAAATATTTATATTTTATATAATTTCAGCTTTATTAGAAAACCATTTTTTATAGTTTTGGTTTACAACAATAAAAATATTATATAAAAGCCAGACTTCCAAAAACATTAACAGGTACTTGGTGTAGTAAAGACATCCACAGTACCACAACAAAAAACAACTGTACTCATCCTATAAAAAAATCAAAGAGGAAATAAAGTAACAAAAGAGCAAGTGAGAATAACAGTGAGAATAAAGTGGCACGTGATAAAGAAAGAATGTGTCCAGGAAGGAGTGGCTTCTGGGTAAAGATAGCAGACAAACTCAGAGAAGGAAGCAGGAAATGGGACAAAGGAAAATGGAAAAATAATGAAGGAATGTAAATGACCCATGAGAGGAAAAGGGGGGTCCATCAGAGGAAACGTGGCATTTTGAGTTCAACATATATTACTGTTTAAAAAAAAGAAAAGAAAAAAAACTCCTCTAATCACGACTCATCCAAAAATGAATCCATCCTACCTGGCAGAGGGGGCACAGCGGATATACATGCAGCCCACTCTGTTACCCCTACTAGATCGAGTCAGGAACACTTCCGTGGCATCCAGTTCCCGTTGGGAATATTGGAATTCTGCCCGCTCTGTGAGGTGAAGCTTCCAGCGCCCCTCCCCTGGAGCATTCCCTCCCCCTACCGAACTCCCGCCACCGCCACCTCCTCCCCGGGACCGGAGGCCTGACGTCCCCGTGGGTCCGGCCGGTACTGGCCCAGCCTCCAGATCGGGCAGGAGGGCATAGGTAGGTTCGGGGGGCAGGAAGGCAAGCTTGGCAGCGATACGGCTGGGGCAGGGGGGGCAACAGAAGAGGCAACACAACTCACTCACAGAAAGGCCATTCATTGTCAGCTGCAAGAGAGATGACAGGAGACTGCTGTCAATACAAATTTAACAAAACATTTTATGTATTTTTGTACTTTCATTATTTCAGTTCCAACAGGACTCTGCAGTACGTATATTATATTTAAAGTAGTAATAATAATAAATTACATAATATATTATTATTATTAAATGACACCGCTGGTCATGTGATCTCAACATGGCTGCACCCATGAGGGGGCGACCCTCTCAACATACAACAAAATGGTCTTTTCTAGAATACTGATATGATCTCATATGAATGTACAGCATTTTAAAGATATTTCTCCAATGTTTTTTTTTCTGTTTAAATGTATTAAAAAATATATATAAATAAAAAATACTTACCTAAAATAAATAACTAATTTAACATCTAATCTACTGGGCAATCATTTTAAAAACAACACTACATTCAGGCTCCTTTTCAAAAACAAAAATAAGGCAGCGCTATTTAGATAGAACTACATAGATAGATATATACATATACTGCAAAATTCTCAACGAAAGCTTAAACAAGTAAAAAGCTCCAACAGTAAACAAATGGTTAATAAGTAATACTCAGGTAGAATTATCTCAGGCATCCAGTAAACCTATCTCCCTGCTATACAGTCCTCCGAGCTTAAAACTGATAGTCTATCTGCTATCTGACACTGTATAGACTACAAATATAAATAATATATATTGCCTGATATTGCCGGTTTAAGAGGCTCCAATGAAATATCCACCAGTGGTCACATCAGTCCCAACAGACCCGCTCATCGCTAACTCAACATTTACACTTCATTTCAGCTGCAAACGAACATTATACTGCTAACAAACAGATGAATGTATATATTTGTCCACATACGTGTCGTTCTCTTGACCACAGCCTGCCAAAGCCGGATTTCTGTATATTTTCACACCTCTGACGCTAAGTAGCTAGCTCGTATTGAGGGGGTAGGGGGGAGTTAGCCAGCTAGCCAGTCAGCTACGACTCCTCTCAGACAACAAATAAAGGCCTGGACGCCGCTGAGGACATGTCTCATCTGCAAATACAAAGCTGAGCCCTCCAGGAATAAAACTCGATTCCTGGTTTGTCGTTCCGAGCTGATTCCCGGCTACCGTCCTGGCATGTAATAATCTGCTGGTATAGGCTAATAGAGCTGTGTGTTTTTTTCCACTCCAGTCAAAGATGTTTGTTAGCCTTCCCACTCTTCTCTGCGTCTCGGTTTGAAGTAGGAGGCGCTGTAGAGGTGTAAGTAAACATACATTTAAAAACCTGTTGGCTTGAAAGCTAAAATAATTAATAAATGATATTTTCAAACACGATACTGTATAATTACGGAGTATGTTTAAATTAAAATTAAAATACAAACAGTTTAATTGTTTAACAATTGTTAACAGTTTAATTGTTAACAGTTTAACAATATAATCTATAAAAAGACAATAAAAATGATTTATAAATTATTATTTATAATGTTTAAAAATAACCTTTATAAAAGAACAAAATAATTTTCTTTTTTAAAAAAGTATACAATTTTTTTTGTTCTTGATTAGTCATCAGAGAAATGATGCTTGCTACAAAAAGCAAACCATGAAAATGAATATATTTGTTTTATATATATTCTATATTTGTGAATATAGAAATAATTAATCAATCAAAATATTGACGTTTAACATGCTGTCTCTTTCGACAATTTGTGTACACTTTTACAATCATAAAACTTTATAAAATCTAATGTATTACAAAAAAAAAACTTTGTTGTCAAGCATCTGCAAACGTAGAGAGCAAAATATTTATAAGATATTGCGTAAAATCATCACATTTCTCGCCTTATTTGCAATGCAAAATTTGTGTAAGCAGTATCCAGATTTTATATATCGTTTAATATCACAGATGGGAATTCCAACATTAGTTTTCTTTTAGAACAACTCTTTTTGACATATCAGCATCAATATCAGATCAGTATCTTTGCTTTTAAAAAGAAATCTCAGTCCCTTTTTATTCTAAAATAATTTTAAATAAATATCTGAAAAGCAAGCTATTGCGACGCATGTAACCAATCAGAGGGTCCGCTAAGTCGCACGTGACTCGACGAGTCCTCAGTGCGGAAATCATGCAAAGTGGATGACAGTCCTCCTGTTAAAACGTCTTTGCCCTTCACTGTACCGCATCCGGAAATTACGCTGACGAGACATCGAAGGAGGAGCATCCCGGGAACTTCTGTCAGATCTGCTGGCATAGCGATGTAAAATCTGCCAGACAGCTGATGATTACAGTCATGCGAGAGACACCAATACAGTTATTTTAAAAAAGTTGTTTATGTGCATTGTACAACTTTTCTCAACATGTTTATGAGAACATATAATCATTTAATTTATTAAAAGGTTGCAACAAGTTATCAATAAATAGCCTTTTGCGTGTTTAATAAAAAATGTGTAAAAAAATATGTCCATATTAAAAAAAAAAATGCTTGTGTGGTTTGGTTTGTGTAGCCTATTTTCACTTTTCTCTCAACAAAAGTGAGACAATCAAGTCACTTTTCATATAAGACTTTAGAAAAGAACACTGATCATTGAGATCAGAAAGAAAGGGTGGAGATGCTGCTGACATGCTTTTGTGGAGAAGAAGAGATTATCTTAATGGCACTTCCAGGCAGAGAGAACAACTGTTTTATATGGAACTGAAGAAAAAAAACCCCCACTGCTTCCTTCTTTCTTTCACTCATTAACAAGCCTACAAAGTGTAAATGAATACAATGGAATCATGTGGTCACATTTAACCTAACAGATAAATGTCAACCCATTTAAACCCAGTGACTAAAAACCACATAAGTGCACACAGACAGTAGCCAGCTGCTTGTGGTGAAACAGGCTAAGGTGGGCAGCTGCCGATGTGGCAATAACACAGGGTAATAATTCATATACATGCACAGGACATTTTCACTGCTTACAGATCTTCTTTACTCCACTCAAAACACTTCAAGTAAATTTTCAACAAAAGACGACACACCACACTCTTAAAAATAAATGTTCCCTATTGGCATCAAAGCATTATTATGGATTGGAGTCCATGATAATATTATTAAATATGACTATTATATAATAAAACAAAATTATTTTGTCCAGAAGCTACAATTTAAAGTTAAAATGTGGACTTCCCAATACACATCTTTTTACTTCATAAGACATTAACTGATGGACTGAAGCAGTGTGGATTACTTGTGGATCATTGTGATGTTTTCTCAGCTGTTTGGAACCTCATACTGACGGCACCCATTTATTGCAGATGATCTATTGGTGAGCAAGTAAGGTAATGCTAAATTTCTCCATATCTGTTCAGATGAAGAAATAAACTTGTCTACATCTTGGATGGCTTAAGGGTGAGTACATTTCAGAAAATGTTCTTTTTTGTTCTTTATATATAGAAAATTGTTAACAGAAAGGTTCTTTGGGGAACACAAAATGGTTTGCATTTTTTTTTTTTTTTTATGAGAATCTGTGTTTATTAAACTTTTGGATACAAAGCCACTTTTCCAAAGTTGTCCTATCTAAGCTGGTACCCCTCGTACTTCTGTTTAATAAAAAGCAGCTCAAAATATGTCAGTTTATTTGTTGTTCATTTTTTTAAATGTTCTTCTAAAATTTAGTTAAAAAAGTTAGATAACTGTAAAACTTACTGGGCCCTCCAAATGATAGTCTGGGCAAATATATGCATAAAATAAAAGAACCACACAAGACATTGTGTAAATTTAAAATAAACTTTGTGATTTTATTGGTTTTATACTTACTCATACACATCATACAATCCTAAATTTAAAAAGAAAACAAAAAGGTATCTGGTGGTGTCTCTGGGGGACTGGGCACGCTGGTAAATTAATTCATGAATGCTGGTTAACGTACTGCCAAACACGCCTGAGCTGAAACTCACATCACCCATCCGAATGTTCTGACGAACTACTGGGAGAAAAATCAACCTCGACACCTTCACTAAAATCAAGGCGAATCTTCTTCAGTTACATGTAAGGAAGAAGCCACTTCTCTATTTTGCTCAATAACATGCAATGAAGGCGGTTAATCATTGCTAGCACTGAAAGGATAATGCACTGGGATACAGTGCCAACGGTCTGATAAGACACTGAAGGCAACAATAGAGGTGACCAACTGGCTTTTAACCCACTGGAGCTTCATAGTCAAGCGGTTGACTACATTCACAGTTTTGTGCCCACCACACTACAACAATCTCACCAGGAACTGGAGTCTAGCATTCGCATACACTGTCTGTATCCCTACACTCAACCCCTAGAAAGGCAGGATTATCCTCCAGCAAACGGTGCAGACAGAAAGCGTGAGATCCAAACCCTCATTAAAAGGCTGTCAGGATGCTGGCTCAGCCAAGCATGGCGTGTACACATGCCAGCTCGCTGAGCCACTTACACCTGCCTTTCACAAAAGCCCTCTTGAGCTGGCAGCCCAACTGAGGATAATGCTGCAATCACAGACGGTGCTAATTAAAGCTCAGGTTATTTCCTTAATAAAGCAGCAAGGTCATTACCAGGACTTCAAATCGGATACATCCACTAAAGTTGATTTCAACAAGTCAAGGGACTGTATAGGAATCGTGGAAAAATGTGCACATCCAGAGACATTATGAGGAAAGACTGCTGGACAACAGTAAGGATAAATACAAAATGGTTGTTTCAGCCCTTTTACAAAAAAACAAAAAACAAAAGGAATTAAAAACACAACCAGCACAAAGACACAAGATTCACTGAAAGTATGACAGAGAACACCACAGCGCACCTTTCTCCTTACGTATGGGTAGTTAATAAACACTACATACACACAAAACAGACGTTTTTTTTCTTGCTGAACCTTTCCTGTTCTTTCTAAAACCGTAAACATTCTATTTTAGAATGGCAGCCACATAGTATTTACATTAGAACCTGTTCATTTGGAAAGCAGGCTTCATTCGCCCATGCGATGGGACGTTTGTTTTACATTCGTGTTGTAATGTTAATATGTGGCTGTAGCAAACTCTGCATTTGGCCTAATATTTGTGCGAGCATGCAACGGTTATCTGTTGGGGAAGTGTGAGTGCATATTCCACTATGAGTGGTATTAATTGCAAATACATGTTTTTGGAACGAAGAGGCATCGCCTAATAAACAAATTAGTAGCCGGTTCCATTAGCATCATTCATTGGTCTGCTGGTGGTTAACGAATACCTTGCTCTTGAAGCTCTGCGGCTCTTAGGGCAAAGGTCAGAAAAGTTCATCGCTGGCGTGCATTAGCAATAACGGGCCTGCTAGGTTCCGTAAAGCACCGAGGATCCTAGACTAACTGCACTTTTTGTTGCGTTTGTGCGAAGAAACTGAAGAACGATCTTGTGCTTTGATTCTGAAAAGCCCAATCCAGTCTGAATCTACTCCATCAGGACCTATAATTTTTTTTTTAAAAATGCATATGTAAATAGACAGAAATATCATTAAGGGATAACCTACTGGATTTTTTTTTTGGACACATGCTTCCAATCCTCCAGTACCAACCAACCAAATGATAATACAAAATAAATAGAATGCAATCACACAATTCAAGCTACGTACAATATATTAATATAGATCTTCTGATGCCATACACTCATTAAAACAGAAAAGGAAAGAAAAAAAAAACCTCAGTCACTCGCTTATGTCAAGGCTCTTGCTACACCCCACCCCTCCCCCCTTCAAACCCCATCCGATAACTATTCATGCACCCAACATTAGCATGATAAGTCAATATATAAAAGAGAAATATTTTTTAAATGCACAGGCTGGGATTTGACATGTTGGGATAATTCATCAGAATAAGGAAAAAAAAAAAAAAAAAGAATAACACAGTAAAAGAATTTTACATTGGGTAAATGTGGGAGTAGTCATTAAAATCTATATTCTTCAATGTTTTGAAATATCAGAGAAATTCCCTCTCGATGTCCCACCCCACCCACCCTTTCCAATCAGACTCCCGAACCCACATTTCAGGGCTCCTATAAAAAAATAATGTTAATATCCTAACAAAAATCAATGCCAGGGTAAAAACTAAAGAGTCCACCCTCCCCCCGGTGCACATGGATGCCCACCTGACAACCAATCCCTCTTCTCCCTGGCTCTCTAGAAAAAAAAAACACACTCGTACATCTCTCAACCTATCACACATTCACTCACTCACACGCACACACCTCTACACCGGCCTTCTGGGAGAGACAGGGAGATGATAGTTTAGGGAGTGGCCAAGCAGGGGCTGTACCCTACAACCCCACCCACCTTATCCTACAATGAAGACATGAACCCAGTTTAGAATGGTGTTATTCAGCGCCATGGTTCCAAAACTTGCAGGTCAAACAATTTTTGCTCGTTTAGCTGTCAGTCCTCATAACTTCTGAATCTTCTCAGCTACCACGATGGGGTTCTCCTTGCGAATGCGGGCGGCAGCGGCTCCTCGGTAGTCGTAGGGACAGTCATGTTTGTCAGAATAACGGTGGATAGCGCAAAACAGGTTACCGCAGCGACAGTCGAAGCCTACAGACACAAAGGAAAATTTTATTAGTCTTTCAATCGACCATGTTTTAACATCGAGGTCTCTAAACAATAGGCAGGATACCAGCAGGACCATGTGAAATGCAGCACTAACTTGCAGTATGCCGTCTGACTACAGATAGAAACTGATTGGTATTTTAATGAAATAACTGAGCAATTAAGTTGATCTTGGAAAATATTCATAAACTACCTTACAAAAAATTCAGTAAAAAACAGTGAAATATTATAACATAATATATCATTTAAAATGTAAATGATTCATTTGATGGCAAAGCTGGATTTTCAGCATCATTACTCCAGTCTTCAATGTCATAGGACCCTTCAGAAATCATTCTAATTAGTGATTCTAATTAGTCTGATACTCGTATTGGTATCGCTCCGATACTGGTATTTTCTGCTGGATCGGGTATCGGTCAGACAAGGCCGATCCAAATCTGATATTGTGCGTATAATATTGTTAAGCCCCATGAAAGCCACATAAAACATTATGAAGCACAATAACGTTTTCGCGCACTATATTTCAAGCGTTCTGAAGACGTTCCACAGTTTAATGTGAGGTACAGATGAATATTATTTACCTAAGTCAAGTTCACATAACTCTTCTCTCCGCTGTGGCTGTCTGTCATCCTCCATTCAGCATTCAAACTGCGTGTTGCGTTCAGTTACTACAGTCAAAACGATGAAACCCTCTCCAAGATTATTAAATGTTCCTAACATTATACTTGATCTGTAAATAAAGATAAATGATTTTGCATAAAAGGACTTTATCTTGCTGGAGTTTCGTGCTGTTTCTAAATCATGTTAATTTCTACCGGGTGTCTGTTAGATCACAACACTGGAGTAGAGAGCTCTATGAATTGTTCTTCATGAGCACAGTAACTGAAATTTTAATCTGTTAAATGAAAAGGCTCAAACTAACGCACAGATTTAATACACAGCGGATTATTTTCCCTTCACTTTGTGCTTTGAACTTCTTCATGCGGAGCACCGTGCCTGCGTGCTGTGATTCCGCGTTGCTCGAAGCACATTATTCTGCACACGAGATGTGGATAAGTGCTTTGTGCTGCACTGTATTGGAGCCTTTCGTATTGTAATACTTTTGCGCAATGAAAGATTATTAATAGCCTTTCTTGTTTGTCTTATCTATCATATGTAGCTGCCTCATTATTGTGCTATACATATAATGAAAGAAATATCTTTTAATTTATAATATATATTTATATATAAATATATTACTTGTTTTTCAGGAATGTATTTTACAACCATACAAAGAGCAATGTGCAAAATTTTACCAGATTTAGTCAAACACTTATTCACTTTTATTTGTTCCCCACTAAATGTTTTTTCTCACTAAACGTTTAGATTTTATAAAACTCATGATTTTTCTAGAGGAACTTTTCCTACCGAATTGTCCACTAACATAGTTTATAAAAGCATTTTTTCATAGATTATGATTAGATTTTTTTTTTCGTTTGTTATTTTCCTTTATAATTAAGTTGTCTATATTTATTAGATTGTGTGAAACACACAAAAGAGCGACGATTAGGTCAACACACATTAAGGTATAAAAATTCTATACTCGAAAAAAAATTAAAAAATAAAAATGCACTGGTATTGGATCAATATCGGCAGATACTCAGATTTTTTGGTATCGGATCGGTTCTAAAAAAAGTGGTATCAAGCCAGCCCTAATTCTAATATGCTGCTTTGGTGCTCAAGACACATTTCTTATTATCAATACATTTGCATGCATGTAAATCTTTATATGTGTGAAAGAAATGGGAATACAACTAAACAAGAAAAAGAATATTTGAGCTGGAATACTAAAACTAAGAGATAATCTGCTGACTCTCTCAACTAAGCAGGAAAATAAACAGCTTAGTAGTAAAGCTATATTTTGTAAAGTTTTGAAAACTGCTCAAAAGGTAAGTGCGGCCCAGCCCTCATTCACAAACCAAAAAAGCTTCTCCCTTGGTTCTTACCCGTGAGGCCAACTTTTTTCCTACAAGTGAAGCATCGATTCTTCTTTTTGTTCTTGTCAGGAGTCTGATCTCCGTCTGAAGAAGCCTGTGCAGCTTCCCCTACTGGCCCTGTGATTAAAGACATGGTCAGCCTTTGACAGATCATTTCTTAAATGAACTTCCAAGCTTCTGAGGATACATGAGACTCCCGACACTCATCAATCAATGATTTAATGAAAGATAAGTATTCATGTCTTCCCATAAAATTAATTGAAAGGAGGGCTTTAATTTGGATAAAGTTTTTCAATATTTGTTTCTTCTTTTCATATTGTGGTGTTTCATAATTAAACATATGAACAAGATCAAATCTCAGAATCAAAACCACAAAATTATTATAATACTACATAAAACTTCTAACAACTGGTTTAATATTAGAATAATGTGCCAATTAATTTTTGATTTGTTGAATATTCCTTGTCTTGCTAAATTAAAGCAAACAGTGCAAAGCAAAAAAAAAAAGTCAATATAAATGTACACTACAGTATGTATGCAATGGTGTAATGAGCAAAAATTGTGAAAAAGTGATTTTAAACAAAGAAAAATAGCAAAATAATTTAAATACCCAAAGCAATGACCTTAAACACATTAAACATTGCAAATTATTATTCAATTGATATAAAAGAGGATATCAAGAATGATCAGTGCTTTTACAGTATGTTATAGTTACTATTATAGTTTTTATTAATTTTTGAGTAATTTTAATTTAGCTAACACTTATTTCATTTCAAGGAACAAAAGCCATTTCATGGTTTTAGTTAACTATAATAACTCCGAGAAAATTAATTAATTGCTGTGCCTAAGCTATGGAATAGTCTTCCAGTCTCCCTCCAATTAGTCCTTTCAGAATCTGAATTTAAATCCAAGTTAAAAACTTACCTTTTTTCCAAGGCTTATAGGATTTGTCACCTATCAGTGTTGATTTTCTCCTCTTTAGTTCACTGCAGTCAAGACTGTTTATATTTATTTCTATGTTTTTAGCAAGGTTTGTACAGCACAGTGGTCAACTACTGTTGTTTTTATTGTGCTTTATAAATAAATTTTGATTGATTGATTATTTATTTTTGTGTGTTTGTTTGTTTATTTGAACGCCATTTCAGCAACAATGGCTGTATTCATGGAAACATTAACAGAATTATTTACAATAACATAACATTTTTCAAGAAGCAATCACTATACAAAAACATACAAGTAACAACATTAGTACTGATAAAATTCATGTAGAATCTTTCCATTTAATCAGTGATACAAATTCTGAAATTCTTCTGGGAGAGACCTTTTTAAAATGATCTTTTAGTACATTTCCTGAGTAGAATAATTTTGTACAATGTATATATACGAGACACAGCAGACCTGTGCTTTTAGACGAGCCCTCCTCCTCTTCCTCCTCTACTTCTGCTCTGTCTGAATCAGTGGTTGCTGTGTCCTGGGAGATGCTCATAGCCGTCATCTGCTGGGTTACCGGGCTGGGCGAACTACTGCATAAACACAATTCAACCAAATACAGGGGTTATTTGTTATAATTCCTTCCTATATCATCATAAGCAGCTTGTGCTCATTAAGAGATTACCACTGAGCTACAGACTGTTTTGCACTTGTACCAATTGAAGCATGAACGGTCTCAGATTTATAAAGGACTTTTTACCTAGACGTGCGTTCTTCAGGTGGGGTAACGGCTTCCGTTGTGGGTACAGGGGTGGACTCCACCGTTACCACAGATGCACTTGGGGAACCTACAGGAGATGTGGCAGCTGGAAGAAACGGAGGAACCTATCAATGAACTCTGCTTAACCTCAAAACTGAGTGAAAGTGTTTGAAATCAATCTCCCAGTATCCTACCTTTCTCACCTGGGGGACTGTTTCGCCCCCCTCCTTGTTGTCTCTGCAGATGTTCCTTGTAGCAGACGGAGCACATTCCATTGGTGCGAGGGTTACCATAGAAACCGCATCCCATAGTGCAAAGCATTGGCACCTGCGTCTGATTTGTCTCCTGAGCCATGCTGTTTGAGAAGGGGGGTAAGGGGGACGGGAGAGGGCGATCCTAGAATATGGGTTTAAGAATTAGTATTTCATAAGCATAATTTGAACAGGCCTGATATATAAGAAAATATAATAAAAAAAAAAAATCCAGATCTATGTGATTCTTTTCTATATTTTACATAAAACCAAATAAAAGCACCATAAACGTTATACAACTCATGTGCTAAATTACAAGTCTTCTGAAACCACATGATAGGTTTGTGTGAATACAGCAAATGAGTCATATTAGACATTTGTGGTGCCTTTTTGTCCTTTCTGTGGCTTGACAGCCCATGGTCACTGTGAACTGTTGTTGTATGGAAAATATTAATGTGTAGATATGAAAACGATTATTGTGTTCCTTGGAAGAAATAAATAGCATACTGGTTTGGAATGACATGAGGGTGAATAAGCAATGACACAATTTTCATTGTTGATCAAAACTATTTGATTCCACTGTAAGTTGTCCTACAAAAATGATTACTGAGCAATATTAATAAGCAGTACGAAACTGCTTTGGGAGTTAGGGTTTGGTTTAGTTGCTTATAATTAGGTATCATTTAAAGTTAGTACAATGAACACATGCA
The DNA here is from genome assembly GCA_004124795.1 of Poropuntius huangchuchieni. NCBI lineage: Eukaryota > Metazoa > Chordata > Actinopteri > Cypriniformes > Cyprinidae > Poropuntius > Poropuntius huangchuchieni. The sequence continues at coordinate 22,068 of SCHK01431497.1, read as the reverse complement.
AGGTGTAAAAAGGACACTTTAAAATAAAATGTTATCAACTAAAACACATTAAAAAGTATGAATGTATAATTGCCAGATCACAACACATGCCAGACGTTGATAAAATTAAACTAAATGCATTAAATTTTATATCTTTTGTGCTCTTGACTTTGCTAAAAAAAAAAAGTTTTGAAAATAATACACATTCTAGGTTGTTTATTTACTCTTGACATGGCAACATAATTTTTTTTAGGAAGAGATAAGTTTAGACACAAAGTTGTCAATGAACCTAGTGAAACTGTGTGTTGTTGAATTCCTAACACAGTGAGCAAAAACCCAACTTAAAACCCTTTGACTTATTTGTTGGTGACCCTGCTAAAGGCTGACAACATGCTACACGAAAACAAACGTTCCTTTGTTTGTTCGCGTTTTGTTTCCCAAAAAAGCAAAGAATGATCCAGGTTACTGAAACCTGAACAGCCTGCTGATCAAATGACGATTTACAATCCGACAACAGTTGCGCTTCAGTTCGAATAAATTACAGCGAGTAGGTGTTTAATGCTGAAATACTAGTTTACCTTAACTATCTGAAAGGCAGATTACCAAGCAAACGGGGAATAAACAAGGTTATTCTGGAGCACGTCCAGGAAAAATCAGCTGAGAGCGGCTCCGCAATTAGAAAAATATTTTGTCTTCGACCCGAGTACCGCGACAAACAACAAATCGACCTGGTGTCAGCGTCAAAGCGACATCGAAAGAGAATATTTTCCTTCGAAAGTAGTTAATATTACGCACAGATGACCGCGTTAAAATCGATGACCAGATGAAAGTCATTTTGTTTGTGATACTCAACTAGCCAGGCTAACGCGCTAGCTCTGCTAACGGCTAGCTGACGTGATGGCACGCACACTAAACGGACAGCTGGGACCTCGAGACCGTCCCACGGACACTTGCGGTGGCTTAAAACCCCCGTTGGCTGCAATATTTACCCGTATTTCCGTGTGATTGAGGAGAAATCGACGACCTTGATCCACAGAAATCTGACAGAGTAGGTTCCTGCTATGCGCGTGCGGCCTGCTTCTCTCAACGTCATCCGAAACAACGGGCGTGACGTCACCTGTAGCGCAACAATTCATTTTTTGGCCATCATCGAAACCTCATCACACTTCCCCCAGTCCAGTCCACGCCAGCAATGCTGCCAAGTATTTATATAATATGCAGTTTATTTGGTTTTAAAAAAGTTCTTTAGGTGAAAATGCAGATATATTAGGGAAGGCAAAATGGTCATGTGCAATTTATTGGAATGTGTGTGCTTTCATTCTCAAGTTCAGTGTCAAAGCTTCCTATTTCAGCTCGATTCTCTGTGAATTTTTAATGTATCTGCATCCACATGTTGCTGTAATATTATATTCAGTGTATAGTGTTATTTTTGCTTGTTCCACTTCTCTCTTTCTCTTCAAAACATTGGATAGAGTTGAAATTCTTCAACTCAAATTCTTGTTTCATTCTTGTTTGTTTTTTTACAGAGGAAATCTCTTATATCACTCTATAAATCAGTGCTGTCAGCAGCAAGAATAAAAAATACCTTTGATGTTTTAAGGAATAAAATGTTACATAAATCACAGTGAATGGTATATAAACAAATCCCTCAGTAAAAATCTTTAGAATATAGATAGGTATAAAAGTTGTGGTGAAGTCAAGATTTCTGGGTCATTTAGATAAAACAGCCTGTGAATGTATAATAATTGAAATTTACAGGTGCAAATAGATAAAATGTAAAATAAATAAATAAATAAATCAACACTTCAATGTGTATTTTAAATGTTTTCTTTCCAGTAGTCTTAAAGAAGACATCTTATGGAGGAAAAATATCCCAAACACACACACATACAAAATGACCAGTGCATAAAAAATGATTACAGACAATGATTTGTCTGTAGTGTCTTTCCTTACACCCAAGAGCAGAGCAGATACTCAGTTAACAGGGCACTTGCTTCTGTGATATTGCCTACATATAATCTTAAATATGCTGAAATGGTTCATTATAAAATATGACCTCTATTTATAATCCTTAATTTTGCCCAGGAAGCAAAAACAAATGGTTGTTGTTATGCAAGAGTTATGATATGAAAATCATGTATTACTAAACCAGTGAAGTATGCATGGTTTGCTTTTATTCAGAAAGTACATGTACTCAGTATTAAAGTACCACAAACTTTTGAATGCTACACAGCAGTTTATCACCTGCAGAAACTTTCATACTCTATCTGGTAGTGGTTTCAATGCTTGGTTTAGAATACTGACATTGATGAAATGATCATTTGTCATTTCATGTTCATTATAGGCTACTGTAATATAAACAATTTAGTGTGAATCTAAAGACTCCAGTTAACACTAGTTACATTTTTAAAATGGGAAAAGATAGTTACAAGATACAACAATTAGGACCATATATTAACCTACTGCATCAAAACATCAGTTTTAAATTGTAAAGCATTTTCAATCGCTTTTCTCGGTTGTCTGTGGTGCAAAAGGCCCAACCAGCCAATTGAGGGGAGTGTTATTGAGAAGGTACTCCACGACTCCATCCAGAGACTGTCGTACCTGTTAAAGGATGAAAATATACATTACACTTTCTAAATTCTACATACATTTTCAGAATAGAATAAAATAGATCTCAACAACTGCTATGTACAAAACTGCATACACTCAGATTGATTATACCTGGCCGATCTGCTGCCGTGTCTGCTCTAAGAGAATAGGCGTGAGTGTTTTGGTGCTGCTCAGTGATGCTTGGAGTTCTCCAGCTGTATGTCGAGCATTCAGAAGCTGTTCCTGTACAGTCCCTGGGAGACCCTGTACACTGGACACAACCCCTGAACATGCCACCTTGAGCTGATCACTCAAACCCCGTACCATCGACAGGGCTCTGGACTCCAGCTCCTATAAAGAGGCATTCACATATACACACTGAGAATGTGTCTGATAGACAGTCTGCAGTAAGACATCTAAATATTCCTAGACATATATTGTGCATTCCAAGTAAAATACAAACTGTACCTCTTCCTTGTCTTTTGCTGTATCCACCTCTGTCTCAGCTGTTACTTTCTCCTGCAGTTCTTTGGGCTGCCCTTCCTTCCATTCTTTCCATCTCTGCAGTAACTGCTCCGGAGCGGCTCCTAGCTGCTTGTTGGCACTGGCCAGGGTAACCCGGGCACTTTCCAGCAGGTCCATAGTGCTGGTCATTTGAGTCACAGCTGTATTCGTAGTGTCTCTGGCTTTGCGGGCCCTAATGAGAGACTGCTCAAGCGCCCTCTCCCGAACCTTGGCAGACAGTTTACCCAAGCGGACAAAATAGCTGGGTCTGGTAGTTACTATGAATCCTTCCTCCTCACCTGGTCTTGGTTCAGCCAGTGCAGCTGTAGGCATAAACACAACACTGATGTCAACACCTTACATTTATACATATCAAAAGTTTGTGGTCATTAAAAATTGTTTTACATTGCACTACATTTATTTGGTCAAAAATATAACAAAAATTGTAATATTGTGAAATAATATTACAATTTAAAATACCAGTTTTCTATCTGAATACTGAATATCTTTTAAAATGTAATTTATTTTTGTGATTGCAAAGCAGCAACCATCACTACAGCGTATTGAAATCATTCCAATACGCAGATTTGATGCTCAAATAACATTTCTTAATATCATCACATTATCAAAATTTACATTTATGCTGCTTAATATTTTTGTGGAAACTATTATACAAGTTCAAAAGAACAGCATTTATTTGAAATAGTTTTTTTTATGTAAATGTACAATTTAATGCATGCTTTCTGAATATAAATATATATATATTTTTTAAATTACTGTCTCCAAACTTTTGAACAGCATTGTATGTACATATAATAAAATACATAATTATAAATGTAAATATACATGAAATTAAGTGTTTTATCGTATGAAATATTTTGAGATTCTGTGTGTTATTAATTTTATTTCTGGGTAACAAAGCAATAGTGGGACTTGAAAGTAAAACTGCATTCCCTATTGCTTTGGCTCATTAGCTGTTGCCAGAACTGAAACAAAAAAGTATTTCCAACAGGAATGTGCTCTTCGCCCTTTCATTGTGATAATGTGTATTCAAAAC
>SCHK01431497.1:0-17901 GCA_004124795.1 Poropuntius huangchuchieni | reverse complement strand
GAACTGAAACAAAAAAGTATTTCCAACAGGAATGTGCTCTTAGCCCTTTCATTGTGATAATGTGTACTCAAGGCTAATTTCAGAAATATTTTTGGATTGTTTTCTTTATTTCTTGAATATTTTCTCTCATTTTTAAATAATTAAATTACCGGGTCTAAAATGCAACTACACTCACCAAGCTCCTTTTCACTGATTGGAAGGTTCTGATCCACCCAGTCTTCAGATTGGGTGAGGGCCTTATCTACACCATTACTGACCATCTGGCCAACACGGGTCCCCATGACAGTGTTTATGCCACCGGCCACAGCCATACGTGTCTTTTCCACACCGCCCAGCACAGCCCCCACCACAGCATCCTTTGCTCCTGTTACTGACTGGTACATCATGCCCACTGTGTCGGATACCAGCTGCAATGGAGACACAATGCTGATTCGTATAGCAATTCAAGTGCTAAAAGTTGCATGCAGAACAAGTCAGTCTAGACTTTACCTTGTCTGCTGGCTGTTGTAAAATTGGAAGGTTTTCTTCTACCTTCTCCAGCCCTTTAATGGCATATTCATTTACCACTGCAACTACACAGGAGAAAGAACATAAAAGCAACAGTCGTTATTTGACAACCAGTGGGAACAACACCACAAATAAAAGACAAGGCATAAACTACATCTAAGATTGAGATCCTTACTCTGCGGTTCCAGTCGGTCTAGTATAGGTTTGGAGCCCGTCGAAGCAGCAGCGCCCAGCGTGCGCACCCCGCTCTCTGCAACCTCCATTACTCCTTTCAGAAGCGGCACGCTGTCTTTAGTACAGCTGTAGGCATTATACACCGCACCACAAGCTGAACTCACCAGCGGCAGGTTGCTCATTCGGGATACCACACTCTGAAACACAAATGTTAAAGTTTGTTGCTGTTTATTCTTGTTTTAATGGAGAATAAACTTCATTTATGAAAACAGAGCAGAACGAATTCAAACACAAATTGATGCGTTAAATTAAATGTGTAACTTTATGCAAGAATGGTTTCATTATGACTTCAACATTCAGTGTTTCATAGCGACTTCTGTTGTGAAACTGTCTGTAGGCGAGTCATGAAGAGTGTGACTAACCTGTTGTTCCTGAGTAGCCTGTGATGCCTCTGTGTCCTTCTCTGCTGTCTTCCCGTTATCTGCCATTCTGTGATTTTGCTGTATTAATCAGAAAAACTGAACCGTTTACTTCTCAGAGCCAGTCTAGATCCATCTCATAAACACAAACACAGGGGATAGTACACCAAAAAATGAGAATTTTGTCATCACTTACTCACCCTCATGTTGTCCTCCATGACCTGTATGAATTTCTTTCTTATGGCGCTCACGAAACTGTTGATGGTAGCCATTGACTTCCATAGCATTTTTATCCATATTATAGAAATCAATGGCTACCGTCAGTGTTTGGTTACCAACATTCTTTAAAATATCTTTTGTGCTCAAAAGAAGAAAGAAACTCATTCAGGTTTGGTACAATGTGAGGGAAAGCAAATGATGGCAGACTTTTCATTTTTGGGTAAATTATACCTTTAAAACTCACAGCCTGGTCAGAAATAAATTAAATGAGAAAATGATGAAAGGATACTAAACTATAGAAAACTATTTCTTTAACTCCAGTCCTAACCCTACAATGTAACTGGTCAGTTGATGTTGCTTCAGGACCATAAAAAAACAACAGTTATAAAGTAAAATAATATAATATAATAAATTCATATTGTAAAATAACTAATAACTAATAACTAATATGATGTCATAAGTATATTTGTAATAAAAACGTCTATCTTTAAGCCTAGGAAGAGAACTTTTACACGTTATGTGATTAATATAAATATTATAATCTAGTAATGAGAAATGAAGGAGCGGTAAGGCGTGTCCTCTCTTTAGATTGGCAAACAAGGAGCATTAATAGAATAGCCTATAAAAATCTATTTTGTGATACTTATAATGTTCGGATAACTTAGGGAAAATCAACTTTCGCTCTCAAATTAATCATATCTTTGCTACACTTCAAAGAATTTGGCGCTAGTATAGTGTCGTCATCGTTATTTCTCGTAATGACAAATCAAGAGAGTTGAACAGAGGAAAGGGCGTAAACTTTCACCCACTTCCTGAAGAATTTTATTGTTGCGCCATTCCGTGTGGAATCTGACAGCTAGCCGAGACCGAAACGATAGACAACCAACTTTAACAGTAGCCTATAACCTTACAATGAACTTATTCTTCTTCTGTAGTTTACAATATTGAAAGCTTTTTTGTTTCTGAAGCGCGGATTTTTTTAAGTGCGCTTGGAAAAAAAACTTTTAGCCAACTGGATCATAGGCTCGCGCTCTTTGAGAATAAGTCTACTGACATCACATTAATTCACCGATGAAAAAGTGATCGTTATTTGCCATCCCGCACACTATAGTCATTTTCCCATTCTCTCAGACAGCTGTCGCATGAACTGACCTGTAATTGATCCGCTGTCCTTCGCTGACCCGCGTGCAGTAGATGTGTGAATCTCTAATGCTGTTTACTCAAGAGCCTGTGTCAACTTGATGCAATAAAAGTGCAAAGTTAGGCGGAGTTCTTTGAAACAAACCAATCAGCCTTTCTGAAACCTCTTATTATGAAACTACCCTCAATTATTGGTAACTACTTTTAAATCTTTGCCTTTTTTTTAGCATGGTTTATCATCATTATTTCTTTAGAGCCTTAGAAAGTTTCCTCATCTTAATTATTATCACATTTTTGCTGATACAAAAGCATATTGTTTTCTTTTTTCCTTTCTTTTTCTTTTTAAATACATTAAATACATTTAAGTATAATACTGTAAAATGCCTCTAGAATATAATTGTATTAAATGAGAACACAATATAATCTAATATACCATAACATCATTTTATGGGTATCCTGTTAATGAGCTACTTATTTTTACAGTATTTTGGACCTTTATACCATATTTATCAGGGTGCTGATAAAGATTCTGGCAGTTTACCAATTATCATTATCATGGACCTTTTGAGTTCATCAGAGGTGAAACTGGATGTGACCTAACATCTCTGGAGATCTCGAGCTGCACAGAATGAGTTTTTTGAGGCTCTGACAGGCCTCTGAGGCACTTGGTCCATAATCCATGCCTGTCCCTCTTTGTCAATGGTGTTTACAACTCTGATAACAACCAAACAAGATAATATGGAATCTCATGAATCTTTGAAACCAGTGGTAAAAAAAAAAGCTGCCTCTACACTTCTGCTAATCATGAGATAATGGTGATGAGTAATGCAGTGATGACGTGTACATTTGTCAAAGCTTCCGTTGTGAGTAATACTGACTTGAGTAATCTGTGCAAAAGGACAATGTTATTTTAGCATTAACTTAATTATGTAGTATTGTAGATATTATTAGTATTTTGAAATGAACTTTTTTCTATTTCCAGTTTTCATTTTAATTTTAAGGTTCAATAATTTTCAGATTAACTTTTGACATTTTTATTTTTATTTATATATATAGCTTTAATTTTAATACTTCAGCTGAGTGACTAGGCAACATTTCAAATTTTTGTTTGAATTTTGAGTGTTTTCTCATCTAATATACCTAATATCTAATACCAAAAACTATTTTTGGTAACACTTTACAATAAGGTTCCATTTGTTAACATTAGTTAACTTGTTAATGTGACTAACAATGAAACATGCTATTTTTAAAAAAGAAGTAGTATTTATTAATCTTAAATGTTAAATTCAATATTTACTGTTACCCAATTGGTAATAGTTTCGGTTTAAGTTAACACTGTAACGGAAAACAGACAAGAGAAGAATTATAAAACAAAACCATTTGAATGAATGAATCATACCTGTCATTTTCTTATTATGGTATTTTAGGTGTGATGCAAACAAAGTCAATTTCAGTCCACAGTACTTTCAGAGAGTCTCCATTTAATTCATGAAAAGTAATATTCAAATTACAAAACACCATAATGATAATAATTTATTCACCGACTCTCTGTACAATTCTTTGGTAGTGAAGAAATATTCAAAATAAAGAATGGAAAAAATTCACAAGTGCTGAATAAATTTGAAATAAGACAAATTAATCAAAATACAAACACTGCTGCACCACTACTGTAAAAACACTATATTTTTACCTTGTTGAAAAACTGTTAGTGTCATCAAAGTCTTGTGTGTTCAATGTAACAAACATAAGTTTCTTAATTAGTGCGAGAAAACAAAAGGCAAAAAAGGGCATGTTTGGCACATTCTGTAGTACATCTGTTGACATATTACCACTATAAGGGCCAACTAATGATTATTAAATACCAGATTAACAAATTTATGATAATTATGTAGAGAAAGAACAGGATTAAGGCAAAAATTCCATAAGACTTTAGGAACTATTGAAACTATTTGGTGTTAAAATGCCTCAGTGTAAAACTATTTGTTTTAGTGTAAAACAAGTTGTGATATTCACCGGGTGCACAGAAGTAACATGTCTAAAATGCTCTTATAGGGTGACGGGGTAAAATGAGAGTAAATTATTGTGCTGGTTGATGGAAATGACTGACTTGTTTTAATGCTCACTTTACAATCACACACTCATATTTCACAGCTTTTTTTACATTTTCTCTTTTAGTTAACAAAATCTTTTTAAAACATCCAAAAACCTTTTTTCATAGATATCGTGGATACTTCTTCATCTCTTACAAAAAACATACGTATAAAAAAGAAACAAAAAATAAAGTATATCATTAATATAGTGATGCTTGAAGACAGAAAAGAGGAAAGCTACAAAAAGCAGACCAAGTGCTCTTTTTAGTACACACCTATTGACTCCGCCCACTAGTAAGTGCACTTCATAGCACTTTCACAGAGGAAGGCAGCTCAATCCAGGTTTCCTAATAGAAACCCATCCTATTGGTGCTGTGTGACCACACCTTAAAGACACAACATGGATCCAGTCGTGAAAGGAAACACCACAGACTTGATAAAACCAAGCAGGAACCAATCAGAATGCATATTTTCTGCATTCGTCACACAGCTCACAATATGAGAAACACAGAAATAGAGATAAAATGCTTAGAATAGGCAGAAAAAATAACATCTTGTTTCATTATAGATACCTACTGTTTGTGATATCTAAAGTAAACCGGAAAGTAGGTAAAAGGAAAGTAATAAATGTAATTCTATGGATTCTTAGTGAGCCAGTCTAAGCACTTTAAGTCTAGGGATACAATCCACATTGTCCACACAGTGCACAAGCGGACAGGAGGATGACACGTTGATGACGACGATGACAACATCACAGTTACTGCAGTTCATCTTCAATACTGACGCGAGAGTTCCATCATTACCGCTGATAAAGGCAACATGGTTGTCGTTTAACTTCTCTTCCCACAGCTTCTTTCGTTCCCCTCTTTCTCTCTGAGGAAGTCGTGTAGGCCTCTTGGCTGGGAAGAGATGTGCTGTTATGCAAATACTGATGAGGAGCAGGAGACTTTCCTGAACTTGTGCAAAATATCCAGCAATAGGGAGGATGGGATGTGTCTTTTGTGGGCCAGATGGGGAGGTGGAGGCACATGCTACTATTAACATAAGCCTTTCACTTCAAAAGGCAGCATGGAAGAACATGAGATGTCTAAATTAGTCAATAAACTCCCCTTGAAATAGTTTATAAAGGCCATTTCTAGTACTCCACCTGCTGTAGTCTTTTTTTTACAAAGCCTGTTCTGGTCCAAAAAAAGGTCAGAGGTCACAGTGTGACCTTGCTGAGTCTGAGGGACAGACTGGAGCGTTGCTGTGTGCGTGGTAGTGTGGAGCTGCAACGACTGCGAAGCTGAACCGGCCTTCCCTCAGAACCACGCAGACGCAACAGGAAGTCAAAGTTCGCAGATGTGCTCATGGCGTAAAACACGTTGGCGTTGTCAGGGATAACCAATTCTGGAGAAAGAGGGAAAAAGATTGGTAAAGTGATGTTGGAATTTCACCATAACAAACCTAAAGATGTGCAAGATACACAAGTTTTAATGTCGTACCTCTCTCCTCAGAGATGACCTGCACCAGCTCGTAGTCGGCAGCTTGCTCACCCTCAAGGTTGTGTTTGGCCATGGCTCGAGAGATCACAGCTGGAGTTTTGTCCTGACTGGTCAGCTGCATGGAGAAACAATGATGCATTTTACATCAGAAAGTCTTTTCTCTCTTAATTTAGTGCTATTAGAACAGGTTAAAGCTTTTTTTAAAAACTTCTAAATGAAAAACATCTTCTCATTAAAAAAGGAATTTATACTGTTTGACATTAATAAGTGTTTTATTATAAATATAAATATTTAAATAATTTGCTGTTATATTGTCATTGTACTAAAACCAAATTAAATCACTGAAATTTCATCTGGAAATATTTATATAACATTTCTATCTATTTAATATATTATATAACATATTATAATAATATGCTGGATGTATAAACCTGATGAGAAACATTTTAAAATTCAGTAATAATAATAATGATTTTTTTTTTATTAAGTATTGAATGTAAATAATTTCTACAGCACTCTAAACTTATGTACATTGCAAGAAGGGAGAGATTAACACCTTATGAATGAGATGAACACTATACCACAAAATTATAAGCAGTTTTGCTTTTATTTCTTTCTGGTAAAATCTGTGGCTGTCAAGAGAATAAAATAAATCACAATTTATCTCATGATATTTGACCAGTCCCCAAACCACAGTTTTAAATCAAATGTATTAATTATTTTTACAGGCATGTCTGCCTGATTTGAAACACATATTAGTTACACAAAATAACAATAATAATTTGCATTTTTAAATAACATTTAATATAAGACAGCACTTAAACTGGGTTTGGATGTATTATTTTGGTATCATTGAGATACTGTCACAGTTTTTATTTTGAATCAGAATTGATTGTTTTTTCCATTTTAATTTTAGTTAAAGTTTCAGTAATTTTGTTGTTTGTTTTGTCATGTTTTTTTTATAGTTTGTAATATAAATGAATTTTTATTTCAGTTTTCATTTTAGTAATTTTAATACAGACTAAATTTAAATGAGAAATGATGGCAACTTGTTGAAATAAAATATATTTCAGCTAACGTTTATATTATTTCAAGTAAAGATCTTTTTTTTAATGATTTTAGTTTACTAATAACCCATGCAGGTAGTCTATCAGTAACTAATCAACAATTAACAATGGTCCAATATACTTGTATGGATAAGCAAGAATAGATTGTGCACACTGACAAAAGTAGATTAATTAAAAAGTAGATTAATTCCTCACTAACCATGATACTCTTGTAGAGGTTTCCGTTTCCCTGTTCAAGGCTTACTCGGATGATGCACGCATCCTGAGCTTGTGTGTTATAGGCAGGAGGAAATCCAGGTGATGTGGGTGACAAGGGCGTCAACGAGATGGAGCGGCGGTGCATGCAGGGGGGCCCGGGCAGGGTCGGGGAGGCCAGAGATATGGAAGCGCTGGCTGTAGAAGAGGAGGTGTCCATGGAGTGCAATGAGGTGCAGGAGGAAGAATCGGACATCTACGGTAACCAAACAGATGTATATTTAATACATTATTTCAATACAATAGCATATCAATAATTTGGTCATGATTTAAGATGTATGCACCTTCTTCAGATGAGTGTCTATAGAGTGTGTGGGTGTCATGCCTTCACTCTCTGAGGGACTCGAGTCACTGGAAGACACGCTGACCGAGTCCATGCTCTCCCCAGAGCTGCCAGTAGGAGGCGACCGAGGACTCTCTCTCACAGGAGAGCTTGTGTTCGTGGTGTCGGTTCCTAAGAAGAGTCTAGTAAGGTTGGAAGGACAAAAACAGACATTAAATGGAATTAGTCATTCTATTTTAATATGCAATATGATTCAAAAGTTTTATCTGCACTCTTATGCTCACCAAGGCTTCCTTACTTTAAATTAAAAATGGAGTAAAAACTGTAAAACTGTTCTGTTTAATCTGTTTTCTATTTTCATATATATTTTTAAATAACTATACTTTAACTTTATTTTATTCCTGTGGTAGCAAAATGTACATTTTTAAACGCATTCATGTTCTTAATTTTAATTAAACTTTTAAATTAACAGACATGGACTGTTAACTGAGTCACATATCTGTAATTTTGATTTAATGGTCCTAAGAATAAAATGTGATTGATTTAAACAACAAGACTTTGGTTTTAGGTCACTCACAGGCTTAATCTCTTCACCATACTCTTGCGGGGTTTTGGTGATGTTGGGCTGTTGTCTCCCAGTCCTTCAACTTCACACGACAGCGCATAACTGCAGGAAAATATGAGACAAATATTATTTTTGAGACTTACATAATATTCAGATGAAAAAATAGGCATGCAAAGTCAAAAATGTGTGTACCTCTCCTCCTCTGAGTTCTGAGGCTGACTTTTAAACCAGCGCAGAAATGCAGGATCAGGAGTCAGACAGTAACTATTACACGCAGACTGCAGGAGCTTAATCTGAGCGATCACTTCAAACTCCTGCAAAGAGAGATTTTATTTAACATTCCCACAGATCTGAACGCCTATAGCAATGAATAAGAGATTCAACAGATGCTTTGACTATAATAAAGACCAAATAATAAGGAATGTTGTACTTACTCTGCGCCGCTTTTCAAAATTAATCAGTCCTCCCTGTGAAGCACAGAAACAGACTTTAGTCCAGATTCTCCTCATCATTTTACTCATGAGAAGTTTTGATTAAAGTTCTTGTGAATCCAAAAGAAGGTCAAATAAACCTTGGTAATGAAAACCTCAACGGTCTGGGAATGTTAGGTCAGTAATAACATCAGAGATAATTCTTTTTTGTCTGGAAATGTGTGGTTGGATGTGCAGCTGACTCACCTCTACTTGGTCAGGCAGTGCTGTATCAAGCATGGTCAAATCTGTGAGAAATGTACCCAGGTATGGAATCGTCCCCTGCATGGCACCCTGGAAACAAAAAATTAAATATATTTTTGTTAGCTTTAAGGTAACATTACACATTTTGAACACAATATTTAACTCTTGTTCTCTTATCAGTATATACTGACACTATTTTTTTTTGTCGTTTTGTTTTTTACTAACTCACCATCTCCTTCTGTAACTGCAGTCTCTTGTGGGATTTTTTCTGGTGATCTTTGGCACAGCTGTCCAGACTGGCAAATTTTGAGGTGCCCTCCTGTAAAGATCAGAGAGATATCATTAATTTTTCGCAGGCACAGGAGGAATTGGCAGAATTGTCTGCATTTTCTGTACTTGTTTTTGTGTTAAATAGAGCTGAAACTATTACACTCTTATTGTACCTGAAAGCATCAGCATCTACATACAATGTAATAAACTCATTTTCAAAATACAAACACAACAGGCAAAAGATTTAATTTACTTATATATATATATATATATATATATATATATATATATATATGTATTTACTACTTGGGCCTAGTTATTAGTGAAAGCTAATTGAAATGCCTCTGTTCAAACACAACAGAACTGAAAAAGCGAGATGTGTGCATGAGCTCACCCTCATTAGCAGTTCCCTGCTTGTAAGGTAATTGTTCTGGTCAGAGAAAATATCGGAAAGCTCTTCAAACATCTGCATGCTATCTCTAAAATTGCAGAGTGAAACAAAAACAATCTCAGGGCATGTCATTCTTGATATCTTATAAAAAATAAACTACAGAATGCACAACCATCCAAAGTTTGACTTTTATGTTTGTCAAAGGTAACATTTATTTGATAAAAATACATTAACAACAGTAATATTGTTAAAGATTATTACAATGTTAGAATAACTCTTTCCTATTTTAATATATTTTCAAATGTATTTTATTCCTGTCACTATTTTTAGCATGATCCTTCAGAAATCATTTTTAATTTCACTAGTCTATATACGTTTTAGAAATCAAGAAACGACTGACAGGCTTGTTTATTGACAGAACTTACTTGGAAACAGAGGCCCACGCTCTCTTCAGTCTGTAGATGGGGTTGGACTGCAGCGCTGATACTATGGCCCTCAGGGATGAGAAGTTCTTTCGAATGCGACACTCCTGAGAACATGTTACACATGTTTACACATTCTCATTTACAAATGGTCCCAATGGGACTTTATCAGAAATCCTTTAGGAGGTTTAAAGTCATTATTATGTCTACTTTGGTTTATCTAGATCTCATCTAAAACAGTTATGTCTTACAAAGAAATAGATTAGGTGTCAGTCTTTACACAAATGCACCAAGAACAGTAAATGCCTTTTCAGGCTTTATCTTTATCTAAAGTATTGCTAGAAAATCACACAATACTAAAGCGCTGCAGATTGATTTAGCTCTAAATAACCTGAGGTGGACAGGTTTAAACGTGAGGAAAACATAAGTCATACTGGGAGGTGTGACCGTGCAAATGTGTGTGTGTTGGGTTATTTACCTGTGCAATGTCGATCCAGCGATGGATGATGCGAGCACGCAAATGCGGGCGTATTTGCCGCTGACGGAGGATGGTGCTGACCACGCACGCCGTTACTGCATTAAACTGAGTGATGGTGGCGCGGATGGTGGGTGCGCACTGTTTGCCGTCCTTTTTATCACGCTGAGACCAGATAGCACCCAAACAGTGATGAGGAACCACCTTCTTAAACAACAGCTGTGGAGAGAAAGAAATATTTCATAGCTTGAGCCAAAGAATGTACAAAATAATATTCATGTTCCCTTAGCACTGATTTAATCTAGGTTTCTCTCTCTCACCGCATCCATATAAGTCAGCTGCTCCGCTACAAGGTCAACCTCGAAGGAGAAGAAGTCCTCCTGCAAATCGATTTCCACTTCCTCATCTTCCCCAATGCAGAAAGGGTTGGTGTACTGAAAGCCTCCTGCAACAAACGGACAGCAGGTGTTTTTTTAAGACAGAACAAACATGAACAGACAAGAAGTTAGATAGGATGGATACAATTATTAACAGTAACCGGATATGACTTACCTTCGGTCTCATTCTCTAGGCTGGCCTGGACACGCAATTGTTCAAGCAGACTCTGAGCCCGGCGCATTGGCTCTGAGCCTGGCATGGCCTTCTGCAGGAAACCCAGCACACGATGCAAGCTCGGATATGATGGAGGTTCCTGGAAGTCCTCTGGACACTGATCCAACCAGGCTCTTAGAATAGAGGCCAAAGCACTGAAAAAAAAGAATAATAACACATAGATGTTTGTATAAACCAGAGAGAACCAGATGGCGCAAACTAGTGAGGGAATCTCTCATAGTGTAATTCAGCCGCAATGCTGTGATTCATGCAGCAACCAAAACATCATCATTCATCAGATCCCTTTTATTTCCAATCGCTTCTAAAATCACACACACGCATGCACACAATATCAGTGTTTGACCTCTATTTTTAAGCTGCCATGGAAATGAAACAACAAACATGAGAGCTGCTCGGAAGTCACTGCAGATACAGCGGCACAGATAACCACGATGATGACGGAACTCACGTTCTCACTGCAACTCTGCTCTCTCCAGTCCGACACTGGTTACGCTCCCCCTCACAATCCTCAAAACTACCATATCTGAGAACGAAGAGAGAAACCAACCTGTTAGCATTCTGACAAATGGTAAAGGCAGTAACCACTGAACAAGGACCCCAAAAAACGTATAAAGTGGTCATATATTATTTTTGATTTACTGTTTTTATTACTTAATCTTTCCTATGTAGTTCACTTTTAATTAGTAAAGAATTTAAAATATCAAAACACAATCTATTTTTTATTTTAAAACAACAAAATAGTAATGAAAAACAAACAAAACATAAAATATAATAATTTTTAGTAATTAAATAATACTTTGATGCATTCAAACTGGGAAGTATATTGCATAGATCTAGGGTTCCCATATTTTCAGATAAATCAATTATTACTTTTTCATAAAAAACAAATCAGGTATGGATATAAAACAATGTATTTAGATGTATTTAAACTGTAAGGTGTTATACATAGATCCAGGTTTCTCACAATTTCAGATAAATAAATTACCATGATTTTTCTGTTTTTTTCAGTCACTTGTGATGTCTAGATATGAATTTTTAAAAAGCAGTTTCTAAAGAAACTGTAAGAAATACTTGAGAAGTGAACATAACTAGAAAAAAATATATAATAACCATTAACACTTCCATGACATTTTATTCATTTCCATGAATTAAAAAAAAAAAAACTGTGTGATAACTGTAGATTTGACACACATCCAGTTTTTTTTTTGTTTAACCTGTTTATATTAAAGCAACCTTACCGACTTTGCTTACATTAATACCTCGAATACCAGATGGGCATTTGTACTCTTGACTAAGCATACATGCAAACATGAACATTCAAAACAGCCCATCAGAATGCACGCAGGTTTCACCTGACATTTATGATGTGTGCAAACAAAAACAAGCACACAAGAGTACACACCTGTCCAGCAGCAACTCCAGTACACTCTGTGTAGTAGCAAAGGCCCTGTACGTGGAGAGGAAGATGCTGGTGTAGGTCAGGTCATTATCACCGAATGCTGTGAGGAGTGTCTCTACCAAACGTTCCAGTGTCCCTGCCCGGATACTTCTGATCTTACACGTCTCTAATTGGCTGACTGTGTGACCTGGGGGCAAGCGGTCACCCTCCGCCTGAGAGAGCAAAGGAGAAGGAAAGGAAAATACTTTGAGGTCAATTCTAAAGCATGTAGTCAAAAATCGTGCAGAGAAACAGAGAGAAAAGCAGAAATAAATGGGAAGAAAAAGAACTAGACCTTGGTAGTGCAAGCACGCTACAACAGGAAACTCTACAATCTGCTTTTAATCAGAGCTACCCTCCTCCTCCCTCTCTGAGACGCACTGGAAAGTCGGCAGACTTCTTAAAAACGCTTCATTAGTTGAAAAAAAAAAAATGGTTCACACAAAAAAATAAGTGATTTAAAAGTAGGCCAGAAAAAGGTGAATGTCACTGAAACAGCAAGAACACTAAATCTTCTAGACGAAAAAATAAAATGATTGAGTTGCAGTCCCTAAAACTAGGTCAAACATTAAGCACCATGACCTCTTTGAAACAGGGCTCTAACTGGTGTCGAAAAGAAAGACATCTGCTTTCTTTTAATTGCAATGTCAAACAAATTTCTGTTTAAATTTTTGTAGCATGATTATTGTAAAGCAAACTTGCTTTTGAAATCATGAATGCCACATTTATGAAATGATTCTACATGAAATTAAATTGTTTTCACTCTACACCCATTTAGTGCAGAAACAGCTGTGCTACAACAAACTAAAGCCCTATGGAAATCAAATCAGCTCATAAGTGCTTTGTTTTTTTGATGTTGATTCAGAAGGGTGTTGACAATATGGAAAAAGTAATTCAAGGTTAAAGCAACAGATTATAACATATTCACCACTGTAATTCGGAACGGAGCCATAACAGCATGCCTTCATAAAATAACAATGTTGTATAAACCTTGAAATTTATGCAGCTAATTTTTGGTATGTAACATGGATTAATGTTTTCCTGTCATTGAAACACAAAAGTAGTGATAACATTAAAGAAAGAGTGCTTGTCGTCCATATAATAAAAGCCCATGGGGTTCAAAACAATACGATTGAGACATTTTTTAAGAAATCATCTTGTGTGTATAAGAAAGTAAATCATACAGGTTTGGAATGATATTAATGTGAATAAATGGAGACAGAACTTTCATTTTTGGCTTTTACTTTTACTAAACAAACAACTCTATAGAATGTTTTATGCGTTTTCTTTTAACCATCCATGAAGACTAATGACCAGAACACTATAGGAACCCCACAACTAAATACATCCGTAAACCATAAAAAGCTTTACAAGGTCACCCTTAATATGCCCTACTGTCTGGCCGGCCCAGCATGTGCAGCCAAAGTGTTTCTTTAAATAAAGAGTGGAAGTGCATTCAGATCAAAGGCCTCCTCTCACCCCCAGCCATCTTGCGCCTTTGTTAGCCGCCTGCTGGATTTGGACCCTCTTCAGCGTCACGTTGTATATGGCTCCTTCCTCAACCTCCTCTCCCCAGTCCTGCACAGAGCTCTGCAGAGGGAGAAAACAATCAATGTTACTCCATTTGGAACGTCATGGCGTAAAACTGGGGAACAACATGTCTCAGTTCGGCATAAACAGGAACTCTGGCTTTAAATTTTAGTATCAAAAGACTGACAGGGGGTGAGTGGAGGAGAGAAAATGATAACTCATTTTGGAGGAAGGAGACAGAAAGAGGGGGAGAGAAGAGAAATGAGATCAGAGCTGGCATGGAGTTTTAAAAATCAGCCTAAAAGCTTTTACAGATTCTTAACTGTGAAGGATTTCTCCATCCAGCCTTGGAGTTCAAGAACCAAACTTAGTCTGTAAACATATACATACACACACAGGCTTTCTCAGTCAGACACACACAAATGCAAACAATATAATGGGATGACCAACATTAAGTGTCTGGGTGAGTGGAGCCTTTCAGGCTGAGCACAGCTTAACTTTCATATTAAACTGTCAGAATATCGATAAATTCTGCCTATTTTAGTCAATAATACTAAAGTAGAGCTGTGATATATATGAAATACTGCACAGTATCTCATATCCAAAATAAATTTGTCTATAACCTCCATTAAAGCCACGATGAAAAGGAAGTAGTGGAAAATCTTTTTTTCAGCATTGTGATGTATATGAGTGACATTTATTATTGATTAGATTAGATTATTGAAAAGAAAAAAGAAGGTCAGGGATTAGGATGACAGCATATCTAAATGCGAACTTCCATTCGATTAAAAAGATTTGAATTAAAAAAATTATGAGGTTAAATAAAAATAAGTAACATTTAGAAAATGCCAGTTTTAAAGGAGACCTATTATGCAAAAATCACTTTTATAAGGTGTTTGAACGCAGTCGTGTGGCCGCAGTGTGTGTAAACAACCAGCCTATAATGGTTCAAACCCACTCATTCATTTTTTTTTTTTAATAATCCAAATAAATTAGAAACAGTCTCTCCAAATGAGCAGTTCCAGATTTCTCCCTATGTACACACACCAAAGGAAAAAAGTCCTGCCCGTTTGTGACGCTCTCTGCCCTATCAACATAGACACAGCCCTGAGTGAGAAGCAGCAGTGCGACATTACTGTTTTCTTGATGTAACATTAGCTGCTGGAGATATACGAAGTGTTGTATTTTGGGATGCACCAACGAACACAGAAGTCTCCATAGACTCCCTCTATCTGAGCTTCTGAGGACACTGTTTAAATTTCATTTCATCAAAAATCGGTAAAGTCCCCTATATGTTTAGGGATCAATACCAACGCTTTGTGCTTGAATGTCAGCTTCAGACAAATTAAGTATCATGCATTTGTTTTCCAAATTGCCTTTCTGAAAGAGCTTCTTGGCACTCTGAAAGGCTAATGTTGCTAAAGCTATGCCTGTTTTCACTGGTGCTGCCTTCACATGCTACCAGAATGACTGTAAATAGGAATGTGGTAGTTAAAAATTGCATATGAAAGCAATGTAAATTTGACCGCTTGTGTGACTTATAAAGTTTGTGATAGCAGCTAAGGCACAATGAGACCAGCTTTCATTATTTTTATCGTGCCATGCTCCTTGTCTGTGTAATTCATAAACTAAGATTTACTATGTACAGTACAATCAGATGACTGACTTTTAAACAGAGTACTTTTTCTGTAAAGATAACAGGCTTAGACTAATAGTGGTACGTTTATTTGTATGCCAAAGCTTGAGCTCTTGAAGCTCCGCCCTCTTTTGAAAGGGGCCGGAGCACCAGCTCATTTGCATTTAAAAGGACACACACAAAAACGGCACATTTTGGCTCATACCCTAAAACTGGCAGTTTTAACAAGCAATAAAAAAACGGTTTCATTTAAAAAAATAAAAAAAAGTTACTTATTTATTTTTGCAGTGCATACTCAAGAGACTGTGGGAAGACTTTAAATGAATACAGATGTTTAGATGTTTAATAAACTGTTGCCTTCATGCACACTGAAAAATGCACCTAAAGGCATTCATGAAATATTGCTGTTTCACTAACGATGTCACCAGACTTTTTCCAAAAAGATTCCAGAAGTCTGGAAAAAGTCAGACTCCACTGTGGCATCATGGACCTGTCCTTGCATTACTATGTGAATTCATCCAAAGCCATGCAAAATAGGTCCAACAAGTGTATCCAGCTCTCCTGGGTACCAAAAAGTATTAAGAAAAAGAATATTTGGTTTTATCGGTGTGTGTTAGTATGTATTTCTACAATGTGTAATAGTTTTAAAACAACATATATCCTATGTACAGTTCTTTCAAAGTCATTAACCGAGCTTTTTCACTAAAGCAGCACATCCAGACTACGTCTGCAGTTTTATGCGCCTGAAAGAGTAACTGTCCCTGGAATGAAGTGGATCAGTCTGTCTGTATTTCCCGGGCCGTTTCCTGTACAGTGCGTTCAGAGAAATACTCAGCTGGATGAGTCATGCAGTCCACACTCAAAAACAATGGTAGGAGGTCTGCTCACCCGCTGCCCGGACCCTGCCGAGTCCACAGACTATGCACTATGCTGCCCCTTTGTACTGCAAGAAATGTTTTCCAAAGCGGCTTTAAAAGCCTACTCAGTGGCACAGGCAGATATTAGAGAGGGTGGGGCTACACATGAGGAAACAAAATAGTTTTTCTCTGAAATAAAAAGTGGAGTACTAGTACAGTGGCCACATGCGATCAGATTAGATGGGAGCTCTTTGAGGCTAGGTTTATTAGTTTGAATATTAGCTTTAACTTATTCAGTTTAATTCTATTGTATTATAAATTAATTTTAATGATGGCTTTTTCTTATTAATTCATTTATTAATTCATTTTATTAATATTTATTTTCATTTTTGCTGATGCTAAACTATTATTAATAATAATAAATAATAATAAAGAGCAATGCCAATTTCATGGGTTCTACTGATGACAAATCTGATGACAAATGAATGCATATAAAGCATCTATATGTAAATATAATGAATATCTGATATATATATAAAAAAAAAAAAAACATGCAAATAAGTACTTTGTAAGTAACTTATAGTGCTTTGCCAGTTAAAATTGACTATGAAACTTTATATGGTCAGATAACTTAAACACTATATTTTTAACAATAATGAAAGCCCTGAAAAAGCATTATAACGAATGGACTTCAAAAGCTGTGGGACAGCTGAGGACTCTGTTTAGGTCCCTAAAATCCTATAAACAAACAATGAAAGGATGCTGACCGTGTTATCATCCCAAACAGAGACGTTTTCTACCCCCTACAGCCTGCACACAAAAACAACACAACCCCAAAGTCCATGAGAAACAATCCCTCACCGATAACAACAATAACAAGTGGGTTTAAGCCCATCTGTCCGCTTTGTTTTCGTCTTCAGCCTGGAGGCTGCTCATCATAAAAGTAGAAGTATTTCTAACATGAGAAACTAACGGGAACCGCCGCCTACGTGGATACTTTCAGATCCAAATCAGCGTGTGGATCATAAACAGACGAGTGCGATATATTACTGCAGTAAAATGTAATTTAACAACATTATTTATATTCCCCACGACCCCCTCCCCTCCCAAACTCTTCTTTATCCTCCACTCCAAGCTCTCTTTCCCCCCTCCCGCTCCTGTCTTTCTCTCTAGAAGCTCAAAGCCGCAAAATCAACAGTGTGCAGGGGGCAAACGAACCGCAACTTCTTACCATTTTAGCTTTCCAAGCGAATTTCATGGTGAGGGCCTCTCTCATCGTCCGGTAGCGGCATTAGAACACAGCCCAAGTCCAGCGAGAAAGGGTAAAATGTTTTCAAGTATAGTACGCAGAGCTATCCTGTGTGAATTGTCCTCCTCCAGCGCAGTGCAGCGC
>SCHK01431494.1:0-12162 GCA_004124795.1 Poropuntius huangchuchieni | reverse complement strand
ACACACATATTATATATAATCCATATTCCAAATTGAATAAATTACTAGGCAAGTTTTTGATCCATATTTACATATTAAAATATTATTTTTATTAGTAGCCTAGGCTACTACTTTTAATTACCCTCCTGTGGTGAAAATATAATGTTTACTTTCGGGTTGGGGCTTTTATCAGTAGCATATAACAACATGGTTTGTAGCAACACATTATTAGCTGTGTGATAATCAAGCCAAAGGCTAATGATATCAATTACCACTATGTGTTCGTCATTGTAGGAAGTGATATGTATTACCATGTAGACAACCCTGTTCTTTCTCTTCTTCTTCGGTTTCATGTTCAAACATATGGTTGAATTAGTCCAATCCTTTTGCCACTTGCCACTGTGTAGCATTTATCATAGTTAAAAAGTTCAGGGCATTAGGAAATTATTTTTTAATGAGAAAAAAACCCTAAAAATGTCATTTTGATTATTATAGATGAGTCTTTAGGAATAAAATGAGTCACTGCAGAGGGACTTTAATGTGTATATGTTCAGCTGTTAAGCTCAAAAGTCATCTGTTTCAATAAACATTGCAAAACATAAAATAATGATATTATTTGCCTGGTTCTGCACCTCATTGTTTAAACAGCTGAATGATGTCACTTCTGGTTAATGATGTCTCATAAGGGTGGACCCCAAATTTTTATGGCCAAAGATGACGGGGTTCAATGTAGACT
The DNA here is from genome assembly GCA_004124795.1 of Poropuntius huangchuchieni. Lineage (NCBI taxonomy): Eukaryota > Metazoa > Chordata > Actinopteri > Cypriniformes > Cyprinidae > Poropuntius > Poropuntius huangchuchieni. The sequence goes on along the minus strand of SCHK01431494.1, from coordinate 11,447 downwards.
GAGGGACAAAACTGATTGTGTGCACATTTTTATTAGTTTCATATGCACTAACATCCAGCTGGGACATGACAAAATGCTTGGTTGCATTTAAAAATGATTAATATTTATTATCATTAGGTAAATATTACTTCCAATGAATTATAAAGAAGATAATTCTGCACAAACGTCACTGAAGGAGTGAAAGATGACCTTATGAACATTCTTATCTAATATCTAATTTTGTTAAACGTGTCTGATCCATTCTCAAAGGAAGACATCTGATATATCTCGCCTTTGCCACATAATTAAAAAAGTAGGAAAGAAATCATTTAGCAGAATAAATGACGTCCAATAAATCAAAGCCCGATTTATTTTTACCTCTTTCTTCTGAACTGGGGGGCAAATGGATGGATGGATGAGCAGATTCAGCGCATCCCATCTCAAGACCCCATGTTTACCAAATCAGACAGACGTTGTCTCTTCACTCGGCTTCACTCTAGTTGAAGCCAATGCAATTACAAGATTGTGCAACATGCCACATTTTGGAAGAAGCAAAAATCCAGCGGCTTTGTGGCTTCAAGTTGTTGCTGAGGAAAATTTTTCTTTATGTCTTGTTTTGAACACTCTGTGCAGCTGTGGTTATCATCACTTCAGCATAAAAAACAAACAGGTTATTAAAAAGCATATTGAGCATCAAGATTTCAGCCGCTTAAAAAGACTTCTTGAACGAAGAGAATTTGAGATCCAGTCTTCAGAGCACCAGGATATTACAGTAATAAAGCTCATTATATCAAGAGTTTCTGTCGGAGAGCCTGTTAAAGGTTATTCTAATCACCACTGCTTGAAACCCACAGCCACAGTTTTGAGGTGCTTCGTTTTCTCCGTGATTACTGAGAGACAAATGCACATTCCTCTTATTTAAGTAACTCCCTCAGCTGTCTGGGGCATAATGAAAGCTCTCCACTTTTGTTGCCATGGTGAAACCCATAATTCCTGCCACTTTTGATATCGGAGGCTTTAAAAACCCTTTCCTGCACTTGAAAGTTGCAAAATTTCTGTCCGAAGCCAATCAACTGGAATTCTTACAGTAATTGCACTTTTTGCAACTCAATTTTCTCCCTCGCACAAGTGGATGTACGTTTCTACCACAGAATCCTTTGCATTAGTACTGTTTCTATCTTTTTTTCTTTTTTTTTTTACCTAACTGCAGACAGAGCAGACCATCTAAACTATATTCTTATCCTCAGGCCATCCAAGGTGTAAAGAACAGTAAAGATCCCAAAATCACTCTGGACTGTTTGCCGAGGCTCTGCATTACAGGTAATAATGTTGTAAACAATGTTCAGTTTCTTGCATAGACTGATCGTTTCGCTTCATAAGAGTTTAATATATCATTAGCAGCCACTGGTATTCATTTTGTGATCCTTTATATACTTTTTTTATTCTCAAAGATGGGCAGACTTGCATTTTATGAATCAGGAAGAATCACAGTTTCATCTAAAAATGTTCCTTACTGTTCCACTAATGAAAAAAGTTACCGGCGTCTTGGATGGAGTAAATTAACAGCAAATTTTCATTTTTGGGTACCTATCCCTTTAAGAGTGTAAGAATTTCCAAAAGAGTTCTGAGAAATAATTTCATTTGTGTGGTCTTGATACAGTATATCCTCTGAAGACACCAAAACAAGCACTTAATGATCCATCATAAACAATATTCTGGACAAAACCTGTTGTCTTGCCTGCTTCCAGTGAGAACAAAATCAATCGACCATCACCAGAACAATCGCTGGCACACAACGCCTAAACATAGCCTAGTGTTGCCAAGGAGAAGCTTCCTCCACATGCTGCATGCGCTGCAAACGTCCCTGGTGCTTTCCATGATTAATACATTTCTCCAATTACCAGTTGCCCTTATTGAGACAATTGTCATCACAATTCACAGAGCTGCTTTCATTACCGATTTATCTCAGCAGGCTTGCAGAGATAATCTGCACTGTAGCATTACATGGACAGTTTTATATACATTAAAACTCTTTGTTTGTCTTATGTTGTCAGGCATTTACACAAGAAGATCTACTAATATATAGATCTTATACTATGTATTAGAGACTTTTATATAAAGAAAATGGTTGTCAGGGCGTTGCTAGGCAGTTGGTAAGGTGGTTTATAGGTGGTAACTTATGTGTTATCTGAAAAAAGCCCACCATTTACACTACTGTTCAAAGTTTTGTAGCTGGTTAGATAGATTTTTTTTTTCATCATAAGACTATGATGACCAAGGTAGAATTATTTGGTCAAAAAAGACAGTATATTGTAAAATAGTATTGCAATTTAAAATAACCGTTTTCTATTTTAATGTATTTTAAACAGAGCTTACAGTACTACATTATTATTAGTAACTGAAAATATATCAAATCAAGAGTACTTATCTTAATTAACAAATATATAATGGGCAAGGTACTTTTTGCCTACACTGTAAAAAAAAATTCCGTAAAATTTATGGTAAAAAATGGCAGCTGTGGTTGCCAGAATTTTACAGTAAAAAATATGGTGGCAACATTTTAGGTTTTACAGTTTTAACTTAAATTTACAGTTAAATACCGTAATTACATTACAACTGATTTTATGTTAATATAACAACCTATTTAAGTACTGAAATCTTAAAATGCAATGCAGGAATTCTGGGAATGTCAATTTACGGTTATTCACTGTAAATTATACTGTCTTTTTCACTTTCAAAAATGGTACACTACCGTAAAATTACATGTAATGTCCAATACAGCTTTTCACCGTATATAGTAGGGAAATTTAAAGTTAATCAATCATTTACCAGGTATTTATTGTAGAATTTTTACAGTCTTTAACCATTAAATTCACAGTCATTCTTTACAGTGTAGTTTTGTTGTGACCAAGTACGAGTAACAAAAACAAAAAGAGAAAAAATACCAGAGAACCTTCCCTCATCTGCAAAGTCATGTACCAGCCCTCCAATGGGAGAAAAACAAACTTTGTTTTGGCTGTCAGTTCACATCTCTTTCAGCTTGCGAGCATGTAATGCTCTTTTATAATTACTAAACAATGTGTTTAGTGCAAAAGATCATTAGCAGCAAACACAAGGTGAGGCAGTGACATTTCATCTCGTGTTATGTCAGCTTGAAAGAAAATTGCGAAGCCTTGTTTCAGGAAATTAGCTTCCAGGGGGATGTGAAAACGTTTGATTGTAGATGAAAGAGAGCGATATGTTGAAATGGAAATTCGTCTGACTGACTGTGGACCTGGATATTGCCCCTCAGGGATAAATAAAGCACATGCATTCAGCTATCTCTCTATTTGAGCATAAAAGTCTGTGCGCGTCTCCATATATGTGCTTTATTTGTTTATCTCTACATTTCCAGAGGAGACAAAGCAGTAGATTTATTACATCCCTCACTAATTTATTCAATAATTTGTGGATATTTACATGACGTGACCCTTTCAGTCAATTTTCGACCGTCCGCTCTACTGTGTGACCCACAGAGACCGGCGTTTGATTTATACTACAAACAATTTGTAGAAAATGCTGCCAAAACATCACTCAGGCAAAATAACAAATGTGCATTCGCTCCTCAGAGCCTGAGCGTTCAGCAAGTACCCTGTTCATCATTACACTGGCATTCAGCCTCTGTTATAGATTGCTCAATCCTCTGCCATCAGACAGATGGGTAATATAGTACACATTGGTTGGGTATCTAAGGTACGAGGATCTTCTTTGTGGTCTATGTAATGGGATGTCCTCAGTAGCGCAGCCTTAGTAAACTAAAAAAAAAAAAAAAAAGGTCTAAATTCACAATTCCTGTAAATGTAACTGCACATAAAATTACAGGCACGTCAAAGACTGACACAGAAGAGATTATTTTCTCTGCACACAAAACGTATTTTTGTCGCTTCATAAAATTAAAGTTGAACCACTGCTGTCACATGGACTATTTTAATGATATCCTTACTACCTTTCTGGGCCTTGACCATGGTAGTTGCATTGCTGTCAATGCAGGGTAAGAAAGCTCTCGGATTTCATCAAAAAATATCTTAATTTGTGTTCTGACAATGAACGAAGGTCTTATGGGTTTGGAACGTAACTAATGACAGAATTTTCATTTCCCTTTAAAGTGACAGTTCACCTAAAAATAAAGTTTTGTCATCATTTATTCACCATCCAGTTGAGTTTCTTTGAACTGTCAAACACAAAAAAAGATTTTTTGAAGAATGCTGGTATCTGAACAGTTCACAGTAGCCATTGACTTCCAAGGTATTTTTTCTCCACACTATGGAAATCAATGGGTATCATCAACTGCTTGGTTACCAACATTCTTCAGAATATCTTCTGTTGTATTCAACAGCTGAAAGAAACTTATACAGGTTTGGAACAACCTGAGGATGAGTAAATGATGATAGTTTAATTTTGATGCAATCTATCCCTATTTGCATATATTTGATTTTATCTAAATAATCCTGTTTTCAAAATGCATTTATTCAAATAGCTTAGAACCAGCATAAAACTGTTCACTGTGAAAATAATGAAACGTATTCAGTTAACAAGCAGAAACATGGTTAAAATGGCTAGCTGTGGAACAAGCAATATTCATTTCGTTAAAATATGAGACTGAAACACACCAGATTTATTAATGAATATATGAAGCTGCTTAATGTGTATTTAAAATACTTTAAAATACTCAGTTTATTAGTACTATTACAGAAATCTGACCAGTTTTTTGTAATTAATGTATATTCAGGGAAAAGTGGACTTTCAGACAATTTGATGACTTTGCATTTATAAGGAAAAGATAGACTTTGAAAACATATTTAATTAAATTCAGAAAATAGAAAAAAAAACATACCAAAGCTCTTTTTTTAAATCATCCTAAAGGAAAATGTTATAAAAGGGCCAATTTTCTGAAAGATTTAAAATCACACTTAGAATTTTATAAAAGCACTTTTCTGTTAAAATGTAGCTATTATTTGAGCTGAAAAGCTGTTCAAATCATCACTTCTACCATTGTTTTGTGGTTTGGGGGCTTGTAGTATCCTGTTGTCATGTCAACGTATTGTAAAATTAGATATAACTTTACACAGAAAAAGTAAGTTAGCAATTTTTCACACTAAAATCATGTTAACACAATATTGTTTCCATCTCGTGGCAATACTACTGAAACACTAGTATTCTAATGCTTACAATTTGGCTCCATTCACTTCCATTGTATATGCCTCACTGATGTGTATAGTTTGACATTATGCAATCAAAAAGAAAACAATTATTGCTGGAACACATTCACACTAAGAAATAGTAATGATTTTGAAATGGTTTGCATGGTTTTGTGTGGTTGCAAGTTTTGGATGGCACTGCACACTACATCATTTTAGCAGAAAAACAATGCAATTCTCTGTTATCAAAATATTATCATGCTCATCTGCTGTGAATAAACTAAAAAAGGCTTCTTCTCAAAGCTTTAATATACTTTCTGACACTTCATACTTTCTGCTTTTATCCAAAGCGACTCACAAATGAGAAATGCAGTAAGTGATTCATTCTAAGGAGACAGTAACATGACAGTAACATTAGAGACAAAATTTCCAGTGCAACACCGGATAGGACAGAACAGACCTTGTTTGTCCCCCCATCAAAAGGACAGCGACAGTTTTGGATGGATTGTGGGTAAAACCGGATGAGTCAGACAATGTTCCTCACAGAGTTTCCGCTTTTAAAACAGACTCCAGTGCTAGAATATGTCCCACAGCCCAACACTTATCCGCATGGACACAGAGAGCACAGTGTTAAATGGGGAGACAGACAGAGGAGTCAATTATATATGTTACATAAAACAGAGCATTGTTCTCTTAACTTACTGGAACTATAAAACAATACAAGCTTAAAATGTAGTTCTTGATGTAACAGCCGTCGCTCAGCACGAACAAAACACAACGCACCTGACATATGTATTGAATAAAACCTGAATATGTGCCATTTCAAATCAAGTCAAATGAGGTACTTTTTTTCTTTTGTTACATTTTTCATAATTAAACATTATTCTATTCAAAAAATATTTTTATTTTTCAATGTTTATTTTTATTTAATTAAAAATGCACTGACACCAAAGATAAAAGAAAAATAAAGGATTATATATTAATATATTAAATATTTAAAATATTTAAAAATAAAATTATTTTAACTTAATAAAACATACAAAATGTATTGATACCAAAGATAAAAACTAAAAATGTATATTAAAAATTTAAATGATATATTATTTAATATGTAATAATTGAGCAATTTGAGTAAGCAATTGTGTTTTGTGCAATTTTAAGGAAACATTAAACAGCTTTTTTAAGCAGCTTTTAAAAATTGGACTTTGGACTTGGACTTTTCCATTATGCTCCTGATTTGATTCTCCATGCTAGTTTTCCTTGCCAGTACGTTTAAAGCATTTAAATATAGCCGAGCGGAGTGTAGCTGAGCTTTGATGAGGTTGAATGTGAGAGTGCTCTTCACAGAGGAGAACACAGCATTATGGGATAAATGCGTCTGTACATTGTGCCTGCTCTCGCTCAAAAGCCATCGCTGACAATGGCTGAGGGAAGGTAACTGGATGTCCGTAAACACAAACACACACACTTTGCAGAGTGGCAGCTGGGCTCATCTGCCCGGCAGGGATAACGAAACAAAGACAGACGAGAGAAATGCGGAAATGAACGGGCATGAAAAAGATTAAATAAACTTGGGCGGTATAGCAGTAAATTATGGCACGCACACAAGCGCGAATGTACAAAAAGGGGGAAAATGCATGTTGTATGAAATCAGTTAGGAGTGAGAGAGAGAATGACAGTGAGGGGGTGGGGAGAGAGAACGAGAGAGGCAAAAAAAAAAAAAGCACAAAGGATGGTGTGGCGAGAGAGATTGCTGTAGCCATTGAGCAGCACTGGCTATGGAGTATGCAGGCCTGTTACAGCCTCGGGGCTTCTGGGTAAATAGAGGGAGCACAGCAGGATTGGCCTGGTTTGCTCTATGGCTTACCTAACGCTATTGTGAATGCAGATCTGCGCTGTTTTCAGAATCAGGTTCACTTCTATTCAGATTCAGTTCAATCCAGCTTTGCTTTTTGCAATAAACGGCTAATCTTTGCAATATAAAAGATGTCAAGCTCACAGAGGAGTGGCATTATGAATAAATAAAAAATAAATTGTGATTATATTTAAGACACAAAAGATTTGCACTAATTACTGGTGTTTGCCAGGTCAAGAATCACTACTACTGTTGCACATGCTTAGGGATTGTTCAAATCCCTAACTTTAAATATTAAGCTTAATTAACGCAACAGACATTAAACAGGTAAAAAAAAAAAAAAAAAACATCCCACAGACTTACAATGAAGAATGGACCTGAGCCATATGTAGAGAGAATAGACTAACATAGAGGTTGGCTCTTTTGACCTAAGCCTGTGAATAACAACACTAAGTAATTACTTTAGTGACCCTATAGCAACAACCTGGCAACAGTTCAAAACACCTAGCATCAGGGCACTCAGGTTTTGCAATGACGGGAACCACTCACATTTTCTTTAGAAAAAATAAAACTTGGGTGAACAAGTAACCACCATGCAACACCCTGGCAACAGTCAGAAAACATGTAACATTTAGACAGTCAAGTTTTCCATTGGTAAACATAACTCGTAATTCCCTCAAAAAACAGATTTGGGCCTGTTGCCAACCACCTAGCAACCATATAGCAACACCCTGGCAACGGCCCACAAAACATAACATTGTGGGAATTCTACATTGGCAAATGCCACTCACATTTTCTTCGGAAAATGTCAAACTTGGGCAAGCAAGCAAGCACCTAGCAACCACCCAAAATACCATATCAACACCCTGGCAACAGCCCACAACATCTAATATCTCTGCAGTCAAGTCTGCAATGGCACTAATTTTTCACCCAAAATACCTTAGCAATCCCATAGCACCAACCTGGCCCAAAATAACTAACATAGTAGGAGTCAAGTTTTGCACTGGCAAACACCACTCACATTTTCTTCAGATATTTTAAACAGACTTGGGCCAGTAGGCAACCACCTAGCAACCACCTAAAATACCTTAGCAACCAGATAGCAAAACCCCGGCAACATCCCACAACATCTAATATGCCTGCAGTCAAGTTTTGCATTGACAAATTTACATTTTATTCAGATAATTTAAACAGACTTGGGCCAGTAGACAACCACCCAAATACCTTAGCAACTACATAGCAACACCCTGGCAACAGCAACATGACTAATTTCATGTTAGTCAAGTTTTGCATTGTAAACACAAATTACACTATCTTCAGAGAATGTAAACAAAATATGACCAGTAGGCAACCACCTAGCAACCACCCAAATCACCATAGCAATACCCTGGCAATAGCTTTGTAACATCAAACATTTTGGCAGTCACGTTTTCCATTGGCAAAAGTCACTTGTATTTTCATCAGAAAATGTAAACAGACTTAGACCAGTAGGCAACTACCTAGCAACCATTCAAAATACCTTAGCAACCACATAGCAACACCCTGGCAACAGCAACAAGACTAATGTCATGTCAAGTTTTGCACTGGCAAACACCACTCACATTTTCTTCAGATAATTTAAACAAACTTGGGCCAATAGACAACCACCTAGCAACCACCCAAAACACCTTAGCAACCACAAAGCAACACCCTGGCAAACACAACAAGACATCATGGTTGTTAAGCATTGCATTGCAAACGCCAATCATATTTTCTTCAGTGATATTTGGAAAAACAAGAAAAAAAGATTTAATAAACATTATATTTCAAAACAATCAATGAGCCTGATAAGACCAGGTCCAATGTGAGTCAAATGACTTACTGTATGTTTGTGACTCTAATGCAATGTGACATATCACAAAAGATTGGATTTACACATACAGAACAGTGAAGTGCCTCTGTAGTTGAATACATGTAGCCATTATGGAAGTTGCAAGCATGCTGCTATTGTTCGAAAGCATTCTGTCATTGTTGCCTGTGCTGCTCACTCTCTGCAAATTGTGGCAATAATGGATGGTGCATTTAGAGAAAACCGTGAACCAGAGAAACAAAAATAAATATGGCACTATCATTTGAGACCCATTCAGAGTAGCTGCAGATAAAGGGTGGGAACTACAGGGATTTTGCTTTTGTTTGTATTGTTATTCGCATGAATGCAGAGTTGCGAACATTCTGACCTTTTAAAGTGAGTGTTGTTTCTAATAACAATCCTCAAAGATAACAGAATAAAGATGCTAACATTTTCTGAAGAATATGTGAGTTGTGTACAATTGTGCAAAACTCAAATCGAAACTTATGGTGTTAGGGTGTTGTAGAGTTGGACGATATTGCCAAAAACACTATAACAGTTTTTCCTTCCATATCATACACTAACAATATTGATTTACCACTAATGGGGAAGGAAAATCTTTAAACATGTTTCTAAGATCTTGCTAATGAATGTAAAAATAATTTGTTTGCTCACAATTAAACTCTACAGAGCTGCTCTGAAATCAAAATAGGGCCCCATGAAATCTGGTTTATTTTTCCCTAAATTCTGCCATTTATATTTTATTATTTTCTGGTTTCTGTGTTTTATGATTTATTACACATTCATCATAAAACAAAATGCTAATTAAATTAAACTACTAAAACTTTAACCATTTAATCAATCTTTTAAAATGTAATGAAATGAAAACATAATTAATTTGCAACAAAGAATTCCTTTCTTATTTTTTGTCAAATAAGATGCTGCACAACAGCACTGTATAACTGTATAAATCAAAGAAAAAAATGCCTCGGTTGTATGCTATTCCATTACTACTACTACTACTAGAGAATTACATTTTAGAATACAAAAGTAACATATTTCTGTCATCATTTCTTCAAGTGAAACCAGACTTTTATTTTGACGGGTTGTCATGAAGGTCAGAGCAGACAAAGTTTATGTCCTCATATATTGAGACGCAAACACTGAAAACACTGCCAGCACCATGTGTTTGAGTTTTTCACATAAAAAGACACTGCGCCATTCATTCACACAGAGAACAGAGATTTGGCCTATTCACAACAAGTACTGGCTGACTGTTGTCATGCTTATTTTTGATGTTAAATAATCCATACAGAGTAAAAATGTCTTGAGTTTATCATAGTTATCAACATGAACTTTTAACATGATCTTGATATGATATTGTTTAATGCCCACCCCTAGTGGGGTCCTCTGGGTGTTTTTATAAGTGTACTGATACTGATAAACTCCATTTAGAATGGCATCAAAGCACACAATAATTCATAAACCATTTCGATAATGCAGAAGTTAACATTTGCATTTGCTAAACATAGCACCATTAGTAAACCTGCAGGGATTCACAGGAAAGGAAGGCAACAGATGATAAAGAAAAACATATTTTGCTCTTTTCTGCGGCAGCGCTGACGGCTTAGAGAGTTTCATTCCTTCAAGCACACACAGCAGAGATGCTCATATCCTCTGGGAGGGAAGAACATTTACAGAACAGCAAACATTTCATGAGTCTCTAATGGCGTTTTCAGTGTTGACGGATTGACAGGAAAGGTAAAGAGAATGATAATGACCTCAGACATAATGAAAGTACTCATGGCTCTCTTAGCGGTAATACATTATCTTCCTTAACAGCTGCTTAAACTCTCAAATATGAGAAACTGTCAAAATTTTATGAATATAGAGAGAGGCCACAACTTTAAAGGGATAAAACGGTAACAGTTCCTTCATGGTTAATACCTTTTGATAATACTGTTATACTACAGAAAGCCATAATTATCATAGATGGATGGATGAGGAGACAGACAAAAGACAAATTGATGGATGGATTGATGGATAGACAGATGGAAGGATGGACGAATGGATAGATCCACCCAAAAATTAAAATTCTGTCATTAATTACTCACCCTCATGCTATTCCAAACCTGTAAGACCTTCATTCATCTCTGGAACACAATTTAAGATATTTTTGATGAAATCCGAAAGCTTTCTGACCATCAATAGACAGCAAGGATACTACCACGTTCAAGGCCCAGAAAGATAGTAAGGACATCGTTAAATTGTCTTACAGGTTTAGAACTACGTGAGGGTGAGTAAATAATGACAGAATTTTCATTTTTGGGTGAACTATCCCTTTAAAAATTCAAAAATGTCAGCAAATGTTTACAAAGATGATGAAAAGCATACACCTGCAAAACAAATGCTTGCACAGAATCATCCAGAATTGAGCTACAATGAGACTTATCAGGTAGGAATATCCTACATTTAGCCTGTAAACAATGTAATTGCATTTAGAGTTAAAAATCTCTCTCTATCGCCATCTGTGGCTGTAACAAAAAATAGCAAGTTGTTTAGTTTGTTGATCTTTAAAGGAACACTCCACTTTTTTTTGGAAATAGGC
>SCHK01431463.1:0-11635 GCA_004124795.1 Poropuntius huangchuchieni | reverse complement strand
ATGTGTACTTACACTGTGGTTACATACTACATACACATATGTAAGTACACAGGTATTAGGGACACAATATAAAGACAGGTGTGAGTACACCCTGAGTCTTTTGGCCATGTGAAGATACTCTAGATTTCTATGATCTGTAAGGACCAGGAAGGGATTTTTTTTTTCTCCTTCTAGCCAGAGCTGCCACTCCTCAAAAGCTGCTTTCATGGCCAGCAATTCCCGATTCCCCACATAGTTCTGTTCAGCAGGAATACGCTTGCATGAATAATATGGACAATGGTAGAGTTTGGCTGGTGCACCATGACATATCAGTGAAAGAAAGGTTAGGGTTGTGGTCATGAAGAATGGGTGTTCAAGTAAAAGTGGAAAGTTGTCAGGGACCAAGATAGCTCATTACTCAGTCCTTTGCGAAAGAGCAGTTTTAATAGATCCTCCTCTCAAACACTTTGAGCAGCTAGTTCGGAATGTTAGTGCATATTCAGTGGCAGTGTTCTTACCCTGGCCAAGAAAAAGTAATTGATCTTCTGCACTTTTACCCCTCTCAGGATGCTCAAACACCTCATAAAATCATTGAATGAAGCAACTGAATGTGGGAAATTTTAAATAATCATCAGGCCAACAGCTGTTGGCCAATACAGAGCCCTCCCAGTCCCAGCGAGAAACGAGCAAACAAAGGAGCTGTGTCTGCCTTTAGTGGGAAATAATGCAGGTTGTTGATTGAAGCAGGAATCACTTAGATTTAGCAAGTGTTCAGTCAAACTTCTCAGGAAATGGCGAGGCGTGGGGTAACAGTGGTTGTGTTCACTGAATTCATGGTAACTGAGGGTCTAGGAGGGTGGTGCTGGCTGCACGTCCTGATTTTGCTGAGTTTGATGTGTTCCTGGGTCAACATATTTTGTTGACCCTGGAACAACCTTTTAATTCAAAAATATAATCTTAACTATATCCCTACCCCCAAACCTAACCTTACCCGTGAGTAATCCCTAAAATCAGAGGAACTGATAGATGAATGACACTGATGTACAGGCACCAAACACTTATTGTAATCCTAAACTTCACAAAAACTATAAACTGGTTCTTCAAATCTGATTGGTTAATCACAATGTTGTTTCAGGGTCAACAAAGATGTTGATCCAGGAACATGTCGCACATGGCAAGTTGTGCGGTGCTGGCTGGCATGGCGGGGGATAGGTGGAAACTATATAGCATTTTTATTTATGTTATTTTTATTTTATTTTATTTTATTTTATTTCCACCTTTACAAAATGTTGCTTGACCTTATTTTAACTCACAATTATAGACAAGCATAATTGAATAATACTTTTTAATAAAACCTTTGCTTACTTTTCTAGTAACACAATCATTCTTTTCATTTTATTTTTTACATGATAACATGAAACATGATACATGAAAATGGGAAAAATACATTTAAATTTTATTGAATACATGGAGTAATCGTTCATAGTCTAGGGTGGAGACAGAGTGGGGAAATGAACACTAGAATTTATCAACTTATAACTTGATGGAAACTAAATACACAGATAAAATGAAAAACTGAACTAAAAACATGTCAGCACAATTAGTAACCAAGGAAATAGATATAAACATAGGCTGTGTCTAAAAGCTGAAATATACAGTACTGTCTCCACAAGCAGTGTACATAGGTCAACAAGGCATGTCCAAATCCAGTAGTCATATCACAACATGTCTATGCCTTCATCTGATCGATTTTTGCAAGTAGCATAGATGTATCCTTTGATATCCCACTATTCTATGTGTGCAGTTCTGTAACAGTAGAGCTGAAGAATATAATGATGGTTGTCAGTTTGAGTTTTATTTCAACTTAAAATGTAATTTCTAGTGAAAAGTTTTGTAGTAATTACTTATTAGTTTAGTTATTACCAAAGCTCCACATTTAGGTCAGCTCGATAGTAGAGACTCCAAGGCCTGAAATGGGTGTGTCAGACAAAGGAGACTTGCAAATTGTGCAGTGTTTGTAGGGCTCCAGCAACATGGTTGGGAGCCACTCATTTATTTGACTTTTATGTTATCTCAGAAGCCTGTCTGTTTCACAAGGTACCTTTGTACACAAACACTGCCTGTAAAGTTTTTTTGTTAGGGCAGTGAGGCAATAAGGCATCTACTTAAGCTTTGGAATGCAGCCATAAATGAATCAACAGGGCAACTGTGAAAACAGATACAGTTAAACTAAATACAATCTAAGAGTTGTCACAATACAGCTGAACAGAATTCACATCACATGACAATAGATTGTGCTTCACACATATTACAATAGCTTATTGTAGTCATCTCACATTTTCACTTTGTAACATCCATTCATTTACAACAGACTTTCACTTGCTTTAAAAAGGTAAAACCTTTCTTTTCCTTATAAATTTGTGAAAGGTTTGTCTTATTTCTTTTGTTCTCCACCCATAGATTATTGGGTTAAAACAACTTGGAAACAGAATGTATATTATGCTCATAAATATACGGTTGCTAGAAGAAACATTACTCCTTATTCTGTAGGACATAAATGCAATCAAGGCAGAAGTCAAACTAAGTGTCATTACAATGATGTGGGTAATGCAGGTATTTATGGCCTTTAAATGAGCCTTACCAGATCTAAACACAGAGGTAAAAATCACAGTATATGAAATTGTAATGAGAATAAAATCCGTAGTTGGGATTATGAAAGCAGACAGAAGTCCTACAATGTTATTAACAGATATATCTCCACATGCTAACTGAACCAATGCCATGTGCTCACATAAACAGTGATCGATTATGTTGGTACAAAATGACAGTTTTCCTGCTAAAGAGACCATAGTGACAATCAGAAATCCATTTCTGATTAATGGCACAAAAACAAATTTTGAAAAGTTAGCAATTTCCATGTATTTATGATAATTAAGTGGTTTGCATATCGCAAAGTAACGATCCAGTGCCATCCACAAAAGCAAAGTAGATTGAAATGCTCCAACAAAATGAATGCCAAACATTTGTATCAAACAACCATGCAGAGATATGCCACTCCAATTGAATAAAAAGCTAAGAAGCATGTTAGGTACAAAAAATATTGGCAAGATCAAGTCTAAAACTGCCATAACACCTATTAAAACATACATAGGAGAATGAAGAGACTTTTGAGATTTGATTAAATATATGAGAATAGAATTTGCTATGATAGCCAATGAAAACATCAGAAAGAAAGGAATAAATAAAAAGGGTCTCCATTCTCCTAAGCTGTAGAAACCAGTCAGCTTAAAGTCTGTAAATGAAATATTTTGTGCAGAAAGATCCTTCATGTTAATAAAAATCTGTTCTGTTTCAACAAGTTGTGTTGATAAAACTGAGAAATTATAGTTGATCAAGTTTCTTTCTTAACAACATATGGATACCCTGAAATCAAATACATATTTACACCATGACGACAAATATAACCCTGTGTTGTGAAACAAAATCATTGTTTCTGTTGCAATAAAATGACAATACAAAACAATCAATTAACTATCAGTCAGATAAGAGTTGTGCTGTGTTTGAAGCTTTCATTACACTCATTAAAATTTATGACAAGCTCTAAATATATTGTTTTGTTTTCCCATGTGTCTGTGAGCTACTCCCATAGAGCAATAAAGCTAATTTCCTTTTTGTGGTATTGGTAACACTTTATATTAGGTGCCCTTAACTACTACTTGCATCAAAAACATAAGTACAATTTACTTATTGTGGTCATACTGTATTGCAAACACTTTTGCTGCTATTGAGGTGGGATATGTGTAAGGTTAGGGACAGGTTTGGTGGTATGGGTTAAGGTGTAAGGGATTGGTCATCAGTGTAATTATAAATGCATAAATTACAGAAATGAATTACAGATGTAATTACATCTGCAAAATATAACTACAACTTAAAAACATGTATGTACATATTAAGTGCATTGTACCAAATGATTAATTTAAATGTAAGTAGACAGTAGTTAAGGCCAGCTAATATAAAGTGGGACCGTGGTATTTGCTTCTGTGGTTGTGGTCATTGGTTTTCTGATTTCTGTGATTTTTATGACCAACAATCACTACAAATGCAATGTATTTCTAATAAATTGAGACTGTTTTACCGTATTATAATTGTGTGATTTGGCTATATGAAAATATGTATCCATCAACTACATCTAATAATACATATATTTACATCTCACTATCTTGTCTTATGGTAGTCAGAATATTTGCAGGCCTAATCATGAGTAGGCCTGTGAACACTGTGGAGAACAGCAGAAATCCATATACAATTTTTTTTTAAATCTCAGTAGATCTAACTCGTTCCTCATTACTAGACTGTTTACTTGGCTAGATTCATCTCAAGGGCCCTTTGTGTTTCTGTTGCTATAACTATAGTCAGGGTCAAACTTCATCTCACTAAAAACACACCAAATAGCACTCAAGGGATGCAGGCTCAAGGACTGAGTTGACCAAGAGGGACATTTGACATCACCAAGGGGCCACTTATCTTAAGTTAATTGGGCTTTGTTTCAGCACAAATTATTACAAGTGATTACAAAGTATTACATGCCAATTGCAAATCATCAAAAACCATTTACATGACACTGTGTTACTTTAAAAGTTTTTGTCTTTGTTTACAGCCTTAAGGCCCAGGTATACTTTATATATATACTGGGTATACCAGTATACCCAGGCCTTTGAAGGGTTTCTCCACCCCAAAATGAAAATGTTCATCTTCGGAAAACACAATTGAAGATATTTTGGATGAAAACCAGGAGGCTTGTGACTGTCCCATTGACTGCCAAGTAAATAAAACTGTCAAGGCCCAGAAGAGTATGAAAGACATCATCAGAATAGTCAACCTGCCATCAGTGGTTCAACCGTAATGTTATGAGGCTACAAAAATACTTTTTGTATGCAAATAAAATAACGACGTTATTCAACAATTCATCTCCTCCGTGTCTCCAAGATGGCGCAGCTGAACACAGAACAGCATACGCAGTTTGTGTCCAGCAGATTTTCTCCAAAATGGTCCTTCAGTGATGCAGAGGAGACACAGAGGAGACAAATTGTTGAATAAAGTCATTATTTTTGTTTTCTTGTTATTTACTTGGTAGTCAATGGGACAGTCACAAGCCTCACGGTTTTCATCAAAAATATCTTCAATTGTTTTCCGTAGATGAACAAAGCTTTTACGGGTTCAGAACAACATGGGGGTAAGTGATTAATGACAAAATTTTCATTTTGGTGTGGAGTAACCCTTTAATGTTAATGGTTAAAATAATTAAGAGCAACAAATGTTTTTCACATATGGAAAACAGGACCTTGTTTATGATATTGTGACTAATTTTGCATCATGACCCAGTTTATGGACATCTATGTAATTTACCAAAAATATGAATATGCACTGATTTTAATACTGATTTTGATTTCTTATACTTAATCCTACAGCATTGGGATTCTTTGTTTTCTGCTTGTTTGTGTTTCCCTGTTTCATAAATTCTCTTAATATGTTCTGCGACATCACACTCTGGCCAGCATGGATCCAGAGAAACAAACAGTTGTCCAATATACAAACTTCAAGGAGCTATGCTGGGTCACCCTGGTGAGTCAGGTCACCAAGCTCTCAAGCCCGAGACACAATGCACAATTTTCGGTTGTCCCAGACAAAAGACTGGCGCCGTGAGACAATCATGACGATTTCTGATTCGCCACGATTGTTTCACATCTGTGACAGCCAAAAGTCATGCAGTGTGCCTCGGGCTTCAGGACATCTCAGATATTTGTACTGAAAGTCATCAATAGCAGCAGCAACCAACAACCATGTTGTCTATGCCTTTGCATTACATTACACTATTTACACATTTATGAGCACATATCCCAACCCCTGCCCCTAAACCAAACATTTGTCAAATAAACACATGATATAATTGGCAGATACTAATACAGTCATAAAATATTTTATTATTAAGTCTGCATATATTATTAAGTCTTCTTAGGCAAAACGATTGATTTGTAAGAGGAATAGACGTGATCATCGTCTCCATCTGTCGTAAAACTCAGATCCTGTGTGCAGTCTGTGCGCAAATTAAAAAATTGCTGCCAGAAGAAGCTTTGTGTGTCTCGTGATTGATTGCATCATGCTAATGTGCGGGAGTATCTTCTTGAATTAGATGTGAGCACTTTAAGGGAGCGGGATCATTTTCAGTAATTAAAACCTTATGCTTTACTCCGTTCTTCACATATGGCTTCAGAAGACTTGGAATGCAACACAACTTGTTTGTGATACTTTTTATACTGCTTTTTATGGTCAGTTTTTGCAATAAATACATGTGACTATATTTTCATTTGCCTGTCACATGTTTTAGATTATTCAGAAGTGGGTAGGTTTAAGGTAGGGGTGGGGTTAGGTGCTCCGATGAAAGTAAAAAATTTATATGAATAAATATATATTTTTATGCAATTCTGGCATTAATTACTCACCCTCATGTCATTCCAAAGCCGTAAGTCATTTCAAAACCCCATGTCATTCCGAACCTGTAAGACCTTCGTTCATCGTCGGAATACAAATTACAATATTTTTGATAAATTCTGAAAGCTCTCTGACCCAGCCATAGACAGCAATGCAACTACAATGTTCCCAGGTCCAGAAACGTAGCAAGGACATCTGTAAAATATGTGACATCAGTGTTTCAACCGTAACACTGTGTTTGCGTTTGTGCGCAAAGAAAACAATAATAACATAATTTATTCAACAATTCTTTTCTCAGAGTCACCATCTTCCGCCATTTTGGAGAGTATCATCTGAACGTAAACAAAGTAATTAGCATCCCAATCCTGTTTACCCTGGAACTTGCATTTCCATTTGTCAGGACAGATAACTGTCTCCTGAGCTCTGTTTTTCCTTCTTTTACTTTGTGCCCCCTATCTGCCTTTTGGTTATGCCTCATACTCAGACTGCCCAGCCTGATCCTCAAATTCTCTGCTCTCCTTGGCCTTCTTTCGAGCCCCTTGATGGTTGCTGGTTCGTAATGATCCCTGGTTACCGACTTCCTGTCTAGCCCTGAACTTGAATTGCCTTTCCTGTCCGAACTCCCTACCTTGATCAGACCTAACTATCTGTTATGTTTTATCTTTGCCAGTTAAATGCCACAAATATACATCATATTTTATGACTGTAATGATTAAAACTGACTTTAGAGATACAAAATTGAACACATTAATGTAGCATAACTCATAAATATGCATAAGTCCTTCTGTGGATACCACACTTTTAGGTTAATTATCCAGGGCCTGTCAAATAACTCAAACCTATTGCCACCTATGTGATTTGGCAGAAACGCAAATCTCACCAATTTGATAGGCAGCTTGTGGACGAGTGTCTCTAATTGGGACAATTGACTGTTCGCAGGGAACTTGATTGACAGGAGATCTGTCCAATCAGAATGCGGATATGTGCCACCATTGTTTTCCACTATCTTGCCCAACAGTTATGGCTGGTCTTCTTGAAAATCCATGTTAAAACAGTAAAAAATATTGACTGAATTGAAACTTTTTCAATATACCTAAAAATGTGCGCAGGGTTAAGCTGTGCTGTTGTTGGCTGCCACAGTAACAGCAAAAAGCTAAGGATTTTCTTTAAAGTGCTTGTTTTGCATACCAGAAAATCTGTCATGTCCAGTACTGTATGCATGACTTGCAGCACCTAAGTTAAAATACTAAGTGTTAAGTAATGATAAAAATAAATGTTAAAACGTGTGGTCTTAACATTCTGTGGACAAAATCCTGTGAACTTCATCCCAATATGGAGATGTTTATGCACATGTGCAATCATCTGTTTTAAATGCTAACCTTGCGTCATTTCATGACTTCTTCCCACTCATTAAACTATGACAGATCCTTTACTCTAAAAAGACGGTCAATGCGACACTGTAAAGTGATGAAACTATGGCGCAATGTGCTTTTTTAAGGCCATTTCATAAGTTTCACATTATATTGTTGTCTCGAAATATGTAAATGTTACGCGGTTGAAATAAAATACTTTCTGATGTTTATTCATGTTCATTTCGTGCTTTAAATATGAAAAGAGGATCGGTTCATGTGTTTGAACAGAGGCAATACAGTGATCTGTCACAATACATTGAAGACCCACAAAACAGTATTTATTGTTTTAATTTCTTAAAAAAATGACAAAATTTGAAAACTGAGAGTCCTGAGACCTTGTTTCATACCAGAAGTAACTGCTCTATCTTGTCTTGTTTTGTCTCTTTGTTTCTGTTATTCCTATTATTTATGATTATATATCTAAGTGCATGTGTTACCCATAGCAGACTATAGGGTTACACTTTATTTTAAGGTGTTCTTGTTACAGTGGAGTTATACATTCAAGCACTGAGTAATATTAATTAACTACATGACCTTATTATATGGTTAGGGTTAGGATTAGGGTTTGTAGGGTTACATGCAATTATGCATAATTTATTGTTATTGTAATAGTTAGTACATGTAACATGTAATAAGGGCACCTTAAAATAAAGAGTTAATGACTTTAGAAATAGTAATGTATCTATGTGTAGCTATCTATGGGTGTCTTGCCTTGCCACCACAAAGACCTGTCTGTGTTTTAGGTGTGTGTGCGTGTTTGTATGTGTGTAAAGACATTAATTGTACACTTTTAATATACATATTGTTTTTAATATGCATTTATTTATTTAAAATATATTTTATAGCTACAATATAGCTTTCCTCCTTCAACAGCAACATTGTCTTATATTAAGGTTACATTTTAATTGTATCATTACTTTATACTGATTCATTAAAAAAAACAAAAAAAACATTCATTTTTCTAAAGAAAAAACCTTTTGGTTTATAAATTTCAGAAACACATGTCTTATTTCTTTTGTTCTCCATCCATAGATTATTGGGTTAAAACAACTTGGAACACATAAGTACATGACGCTTATAACTATACGGTTGTTGGAAGAAATGTTGTTTCTTATTCTGTATGATAGAAATGCAATCAAGGCAGAAATCAAAGCAACTGACAGGACAATTAAGTGGGTAATGCAGGTATTTAAGGCCTTCATGTGAGCTTTGCCAGATTTGAAAACAGAGGTAAAAATCACAACATAGGAAGCAGTAATAAGAATAAAATCTGCAGCCGGCACAAGGAAAACCGTCAAAAGTCCTACAATGTTATTAACAGATGTATCTCCACAGGCTAACTGAACCAATGCCATGTGCTCACAAAAACAGTGATCAATGACATTTGTTGCACAAAATGACAGTCTTCCAGCCAGAGAGACAATGGCAACTATCAGGAGTCCATTTCTGATTAGTGGTGCATAAACAAACTTTAGAAAGTTACAGATTTCCTTGTATTTATGATAGTAAAGTGGTTTGCATATCGCAAAATAACGATCCAATGCCATCCAAAAAAGCAAAGTAGTTTGAAATGTTCCAACAAAATGAAGGAAAAACATTTGTATCAAACAACCAGTGAGAGATATCCCACTCCAATTAAACAAAAAGCCAAGAAGCATGTTAGGTACAAAAAATATAGGCAAGAGCAAGTCTACAACGCCCATTAAACCTATTAGTACACACATAGGAGAATGCAGAGCCTTTTGGCTTATGATTAAATATATAAGAATGGAATTTGCTGTGATAGCTAATAAAAACATCAGAAAGAAAGGAATAAATAAAAATGGCCTCCATTCTCCTAGACTGTAAAAACCATTAAATTTGAAGTCTGTGAATGAGATATTTTGTGCGGAAAAATTCTTCATGCTTCAATCCTTTAAAACTCCTTTTGCACAAACAGTGTCCTGTTCAAAGAAATGACATCATAGAAAGAAAGAAAATAAATAATAGTTAAGTTTCCATTTCAACAATATCAAGAGACCCTTCACTGTCAGCCATGGCATTGTGAATAAAAATAAATAAAACTGTTTAGTATTTAAGATAATTTCAATTTCATATATATATATATATATATAAATTCTGGCTCACATAGTATACCTATAGTATATTAATATAGAATTAATCACCTTAATACTGAAGTTTCTTGCTTTGATATACTGTCATTCAAATCTGAACAACAAAATAAAGCTACCTCTGACACTTCAATTTAGGAGCACAATGTATTGACTCATGATATGACAAGCATGAAATGCATACATAATTGTATACCAGAAATGATTTTAAATCTGCCAACATTATTCAGTCTGTACTCCGCATTACATTGCTGAATAGAGACCTTTAAAGGTTTTTTTTTCTTCTAGATAAGACGTCTCATCTTATTGGAGTGTAGAGTGTAATGAACGCTTGACCAATATCATGGTATGTAAATACACTGTCATGTTCCCATGAGTCTGTGCTACTCCAATTAAAAAAAATAAATAAATAAAAAAGGTCATCTCCATTTTGCTGTATCACAGGACTGCAGGTTCTGTGGCAGTATTGGCTGTTTTGCAAGCTCAGGAGTTTTATGACCAGCAATTAAAAGTCATAACAAATGTAATGAGTGAGACGTCTGTTGTATAAATTATGTAATTTTCAGTGGAAGTGGAAGTTGACAGGACTGGTTAACATATCGGTTTCCGTGTTCGAAATTGCCACATCCCTTCATGTAATCTTTGAATATTTGAATATACAGACATTTTGTAGTCTTTTCTAGAGCCATAGTGAAGATTTTCTAGTGCACTCAATCAATCCCAAAACACAATGAAGTAATAAGTGCACAACCTATGTACGTAAGCTCACTGACCAGAGAAACTCCATCAAGCACTGCTAGGCCATACTGGTCTTATAGTTTATATTTAGTACAATCATAGGCATAAAAAATATTTTTTGGACGTTTGAATAGAGGTTGAAAAATACAATATGGATGTACTCTAAAACATGTACATCTAAAACATACATACATACATACATACATATTTATAGCTGAAGAAATGCAAAATAAATCATAAAGATATTTATATAGTTGCACCTTTACAAATTTATAGATACATTTCAAATCCTTGAAAAAAGGAGGCATTTCCTTCGACTTCATGGTATGATACGCATTTTCATTTAATTTTCAACTGTTAGACCTTATGCAGACAGGTGTGTGCCTTTACAAATCATGTCCAATCAACAGAATTTTATAGTAGAATTTAATATATCAATAGAAACAGAAGTACATCAGGATGTACTGTACACTGAAAAAAACAATAAGTATAATTTACTCAATTTTTGTTTTGCAAGTTTTTGCACAAATGTTTTTCAAGTAAATTTCACACATATGGAAATTAAGTAAATCTACTTAACTAAGTTAAGTCAAAAATTAACAAACTGAATAAGTACACTGAAAAAAACAAGAAGTTAAATTTACTTAATTCTTCTTTTGCAAGTTTTTGCACGCATATTTTTTTAAAAGTAAAATCTACCTGCAGGTAGATTTTACCTGTAGTACTCAAGTACCTTTTACTCAGTCAAGGTTTGTAAACTTTACTCAACCAACATAGCAGTAAAAAAAAACAAAAAAAAACTAAGTTACAATCACATATGAAAGCAAGTAGACAGCTTGTTATTGTTGTATTCTTTTAAAGGTTTTATGTTGACTCAATATAGTTATTAATTGATTTGACACAGAG
>SCHK01431454.1:3079-15008 GCA_004124795.1 Poropuntius huangchuchieni | reverse complement strand
GAATGAGCCTGTTTTCAAAAAAAGTGGAGTGTTCCTTTAAATGATTTTTGGCATCATTTTGACCCATTCAATGTATTTTTGCTATTGCTACAAATATGCTTGTGTTACTTAAGACTGGTCCAGGGTCACATATATGCATGATTAAACATGACTGTGTAAATGTATTTTTACAAGTTCAGCTGAGTGCACTGTTTTAACCCTCTCTGCATTCCAGAGATCTGAACACACCCAAACAATGACATTATCTGGAACAAGAACTGTCTTGCAGACGGTCTTTGTGTAGATGTTTGTGCACTACTTAAGTAAACCATTTCTAGGTTGATAACGTCAAAGGTTGTTGTTTCTGATCAGCTCAACATGATGACAGTGACTCAACCAGTGCCGTGAGTTTGCTGTTTGTCTGACCAACGGCACATGGGGGAAGTGTTTGAGAATCGATTTTGCTGAGACTAGTGGAGCAGAATTTATATACTTTAGCTTAAGTACATTAGTGTGATTACACTCTGCCATACAGTCCAAATGCAGTCCTAACAGCGCACGATGGTAATTTTGCTCTGGCAATGCAGTGTCTGTGCTTTCATTTGTGGAAACTCTAATTTGATCGCCTTTCTAGATCAGTGACGATGACCCCAGGGCAGTTTTGAGCATCTCGCTTCCAAAGACGTGGCCTTGCGCTCGCTCGTGATGTCTCATTGCGTAACTCTTAATCAGCAGAGGAGTATTGGGTAATAATCTCCCCGCCGCTGATTAATTCCTTCTCGGGAATGTCCGAAATTAACAATCGCGACGGAAGCGCCAGCTGCTTCCCGAGACATCCCAGTCTCTCTTTGCCTGTCATCAGCCAAATAGAGCTGGAAAATAGTGCAAATGGTAATCTCTGGATTATAGTGTTAATCCTGGGCTGGAAGACAATAGGGCGAGCGGTTCTGTTTGTGCCCTGAAATGAGGCTGGCTGGCTGTCCTGCAGGTGATTTGGAGCGAACCCAGTCTAATTTTGCATTTGCCTGCATCGGGGGTCTGATTTCATACAGTTTAGGTTTTTAAAGGTACAGTAGCTTGTTTGATTTTGTAAATGGTTGTAGAGAAAGAATGTTAAATCATCTGATAACAAGGATTAGATTTCCTGAGACAGCAGAGGCTCCCAGACCAAAAACCAAAGACTTTCTAAAGCCTTTCTAATAAGATTTATTCATGAAGATGCCCTGGTATCTGGATTTAAGGTTAATTAACTGGCAGATTAATAACAGAGATGTTTGTGTTCTTTCAAGAGCCACTGGAAAATTCACATGGCACACCTCGAGAACTGAGCATTGCCATAGTCATGGAGACAACCTTGGCACAAGAGGCATGATTGGCTCGGGCGGAACAGAAGTAACTGAGTGTGTTCCATCGCACAGACGCCGCTCTCAGTGTCCTATAAGTGCACTTAAAGGTGTAGAGTCTCTCCAAGTGCCCTGGTTTCTCCTCAGAAATTGCTCTCTGCAACCTCTAAAGTTCTCCTGACCAAATATTACAGGTGAAGGACGCTCTCAACAGCAAGAAACACAGTAGCAGCTGCCTATAAAGGAAACAAGGCTTTTGTCTGGCTATTTAAAGCGAATACCCTCTATGCTTATACATTTTTCATGTTCTTGACAGGCAGCCAATTTTTGTGAGTTTTATTCCCTTTTACGGCTAAAAGAAATATGCTAAGGATAAAAACACAATTGTAGTTGACGTATATTTTTCAGTATACAGTATCAATTTCAGGTGACGTCTTTAGGTGACCCTCTATAATCAATGAAAGTGGCCCAAAATACAGTGTTCTAATGGTGGGTGGAATCGATTTTCGACAGATATGGAATACTGGATGCAGTGGAATAAAAATTTGAGTGGCATTACAGAAGAAGAGAAAAAAGTTTTGGTCAGAAGGTAGGCCTGTGCGTCAGTGTCACTACAGCCTAAATTACCGTCCTCCTTGGCTCAACTAGGTCATCTGCTCTCAAATAGACTTGCACACTTCATTTCATAGCCCACATCGCTCACCTTATTTATCCTTCAGATTTTTAAGCATCCACACACTGCCAGCTTGAGACTATACAAAAAAAATAAACCATTAACAATGATTAACCTCAACATGAATGCTTAACAAAATTGATTTTGTTTCTGAAAAACTGGGAATGTTTTATATATATATATATATATATATATATACACACACTAATTTTTAATACTTTTATTTTTATAATCATTATAATCTTTTTTGTATTTATAAATATTTAATTGTAGATGGTTGAAAATAACATTGCTTTACATAAACTGTAATCTGTAATGAGTGGAATAAAATTAAAATCTATAAATATATTACATTTTCTGAAATTTTGATGTTTAAAATAATGGATAGCCCTCTATCATCAACCAAATCAAACGAATATCAGTATCAAAAAAGGTGTATTACTAAGTGAAAGTTCATCCTAATTCAAACCCTGCTTTGCATAATCCAAACCGAGATTTGTTTGGCAAATGCATTGTGGGGAAAAGCAAATATTCCAGAGGGAACGTATGACTCAAAAAGCTTCCGGTAATATCCCACCTTGTTGGAAACTGCAAAACAGAACTGTGTGATTGAGAGCTGTGCGTTAAACAGCTCCATTAGATGATCACACGTTGTCAAGTGTTTGATCAGGCCTCGTTAACATCCTGGGCAGATACCACACATTCAAAGATCTTCAATGACCACATTACGCCCTCTGCCTAGTAGCACCTAGCAACAGATTGGACACGGTATATGGTTCAATAACTCACAATGGCATTTGGCTAACTTCTTTATGTTTTGTATTTGCTTGTTTATGGCTTTTTTGGGGTGTGATTTGATACTGACCGCAGTGTGCGTTATGGCATCAACATGATGATTAAGAACAAGCATTTAGTTCTGAGCAATGACCTAAACAGACCTACTGTGCTGCTGGATAGAATAAAATTAGACCAGAGTATATATATATATATATATATATATATATCACAGTTATATGTTGTTTATGTTTGATGCAGTTAAGATTATGCAACTTTATTTAGACATTAGTCTGCTTTCTTATTGGATGCCAATCGGGAAATCCATACAGTTTTTATTAAGTATTATTAATCAGTGTCATGTAAAATGATCAGTGAGATGCAAAACATATCATCTGTCCTAACATGCTCTTTTAGGCTTTAGCCCTAATCTCCTTTTTGCTTTACGTTTCTCATCTTTCTCTGTGATAGTGACTTTTATTTAGTTTTTACACTTTACATGCTTGCAGGATTTTTGATTCTCCCTGGAGCGTTTGAGCCCCCTGCTAGGTGTCGAAGTGGGGAAGGTGTGCGTCTTATTATGTCACAGCCTGGAGCCTCCACTGGCAACAGTCCAGCATGAGTTTCAGGCCACTGTGTTCTTGCCCCATTGGAGACTCGGACATAGAGCCGCCTTGCCAGAGAGAGATGATGCCCAGATGGCATGGCGACCACGTCTGTGGACAGTTTTCAGGGCTGATGGCCTAGATTCCAACACAAGTGCTCTCGAGTCTGTTCAGTCCTGTGGTCCAGTTAACGCTGGAGAGCGAGAACACTAGGGCAAGCGTCTTTAAGTAGTCAAACCCCATATTTCGTTAATTTATCTACAATCTTTTCTCTATACACAACAATTCTCGGATTTGTTCAAATTCGTAACTCTTAAGATTTAAAGTGATAGTTCACCCCAAAATGAAAATTCTGTCATTAATTACTCACCCTTCCAAAACCGTAAAACCTTCGTTTATCTTGTGCACACAAATTAAGATATTTTCTATGAAATCTGAGAGTTTTCTGACCCACGTTTGAAGCCCAGAAAGGCAGTATAGACATTGTTAAAATAGTCATCAGTGGCTCAACTGTAATTTTGTGTTGGTGTTTATGCAGGGTCAGAAAACTCTCGGATTTCATCAAAAATATCTTAATTTGTGTTCCAAAGATGAACAAAGGTCTTACATGTTTGGAATGACTTGAAGGTGAGTAATTAATGACAGAATTTTCATTTTTGGGTGAACTTTGAGAACATTCTAGAATCATTGTGGTTCATTGGGTCCCTTTACAGAACAGTAGGTGTGTCCAAAATCGCGTACTTGTGCACTATTCTATGACGTTTTATAGTATAAATAGTGCGAATAGTGTGTTCACACTGAAAATTCTACAAAGAAAAAGTGCACTTTAAAAACCTGGATGATGCACTTAACCAAAAAAACGAAGTGTGGAATGTTGGACACTTCATGTAATCAACTGTCGCAGCTTTAATTACATTGCGAAGGAGAAGTGGCTATTGGACTATGATTATGAATGACAAAAAACTTAATTAAATTCATACACTACGTGGTTGAGTACATAGTGCATAAGTATATAGTGTCATTTGGAACGCAGTTAGACTTCCTAACAAGCTTAGTGGCTGAATTATTTCCATTCTGTTAGTATTGAGAAGTCCTCACCATAACTATAATAATAATAATGACACAAAGGACCAACACTTTCAGAACAATTTCCTTCAGCTGATGAACGATAAAAACATTAACAGCCAATCAGAGTCCACCCCACTTTAAAGAGCTTCCGCATTTTAAGCAGCAGATAAATAACCTGCAGCATGCACTTATAATAAACAGAATGTAATTACATATTTGTGTGGACGCTAATGTAGTTATTGTTATATTGATATTAATTGTTCTTGGTGTGAACAGGCAGTGAAAAGATCTCGCTCTCTTTCAGTAGGCCTGATTTATTCCTTGCTGTAAATAATGGCATGGACATAATTATACTCATTTTAATTTTCTGTACACCCCTCAGAACAAAGCCTCCAGAAATTATCATAGATGAAACAGTCTGTGACATTTAGAACTGAACGCCGCTTGTCTGGGCCTTAGAAACTGTTGTAAAAGATTGCATAGTGAGGATGCTCTCTGAGGCCCAGTTACGCTGTTACCTGAGATAACACGTCTTCCTGTGACATCAAAAAGCAGCCTCTTTCGATAAAGCCCTTTTTCTCTCTTTATCTCCATGTCTCATTTTCAGTCTCTCTTTCTATTAAGCTCTTACTCACTTTGTCGGTAAAGGTATGCAAAGCTTTTCAACCTGTGCGACGTCAGCAGGCAGGTCAAAGGAAGAGAGTATGAAAAGTGTGGGTTAGCGCGATGCGTGGGCGTGATGACGCCATCGCTCTTTTCTCTCCCTCCCTCCCTCTCTTTCCGAATGCGTGACTCTGAGGCGCTATACTGAGCGGGAGAGGAATGATGGGAAAAGTGGGGTTTTCATGAAGGTCCTTGACCCAGAACAAGCACTAGTCTTTATTTAGGCATGCTGTTATTGTATGCGCGTGTGTGCGTGCGGCGGAGGATGGTGGGTGTAATAGAGAGATTGAGAGAGAGTGTGATGGACAGGAAGAGGATTTAGTTTGGTGTTAATCCTGCATGCTGCTATTAATAACCCTTGAGTCATCTACGCGCACACACACTCCAACTTATCAACAAGCACCCACAAACTCATTTTCACCCACCAGCTCTTCTCATGAACTGGGGAAAGTCCATTTATGTGTTGCGTTACATTACATTGCACAATGCGCACATTGTACTTATTAAAGAAAAGGTGAAAAGTTTGTCATTATAGCTTTTTTTTCATTATAGTTTATAGCTTGTGTGCTCTTCTGAAGTCGTATGATAGCTTTGTGTGAGGAACAGACCATAAGCCACATGGACCATTATTATGATTTATTTATGGTTCTTTTTAGTCATTTTGGTGCTTGAGTGCTTCAGTCCCCATTTACTTTTTTATGTATATAAAAAAAGAGTGCCCTCAGAAACGTACCTTTTGTGTTTTACACATACAAGTTTGAACAGCATGAAGATGAGTAGATGTTGACAGAATTTTGCATTTTAAATCTCTTTAATATTTAGTTTAGGCATTCTAAACACAGTTTAATCCTAATGATAAATGATGCTTCATTATGGCAGTCCATCACCACCATGGATTACAACAGAACAGCCACTAATGGCTAAACTGAAATCAGAAGAGTGTGTCTCAGAGGAGAAGCTTTGTGTGAAAAGGAAAATCCTCTCATACACACACACACGCACACAAGTGATGTTGAGTGTATGGGGGATCTTACCCAGTCAAGGACGGTTGAAAGTTAATGTAAGAGTAGAAACCCCCTTGAGAGCCTTGTGTAAGTGTTTGTGTGTGTGTGTGGGTGACATGTTTTTGCAGTAGTAGGTTGGTTAGAACGTGCATGCCAAGTCACAATGCAACAAACAGGCTCTTCTAGACACACAAAATACTATTTCCATACACTAAAAAGGCATTTCATCTAGTTGAATCTTAAAGTCTATTTAAAAAAAAAAGATTTGCTGAAATAACTGTTTTCACATACGTTTCCCCCTGTATGCTATTGGTTCAACAGAATGATAGCCCCGCCCCAAATGTTTGGTAGAGCCTGTATTGCTGTTGACGGGCAAGCAAAGACAGGCTCTTACTATTTCCATACATTAAAAACATTATTTTGTCTAGTTAAATCTTAAAGTCTATTACAAAACAGATGTGCTAATCACTGTTTCTCTCTGCATGTCATTGGTTGAACAGACAGATAGCCCCGCCCCAGAAAGTACACCATTTGTTGAGCCATTGTTGCTATGGTCGGGCAACTCAAACAAATTAAGTCATGTTTTTATAGCGTCACAGCTTTATCACAAGTGTCAACATATGAAAGGCTATTTTGTAGTTGTCTTTACATATTTAGCTGGGTTAGAAAGCATTTAAACTCTTCAATTACACAATTAGCCTTTAAGTAATATTTATTTACATGTATGTCACTAATATTTTTCGTTACTCATTATCCGTTTTAATTAAAGCAATAAAACACTTGAGAAATTGCAAACAAGCCCTTTAAAATATAACACAACCTTTTGTACCGTTATTGTATTATAAGAGGAAACTGATTCTGTATGTGTGTGTGTGGAGGTCTTTAATTATGTCCCTTTACTGCATTTATATGCTATGCAAGTCCATCAGCAGTGAGTAGCTGTGTGTGTGTGTGCTCGCAAAGCGTCATTTCTCTCCTGACATGAAGTGTGACTATATAGTGTTAGCCACGCTGAGCCTTCATTTCTCCGAATGACGTCAAAGCAAGGCTCCCCGACACACATCCCTGCTTCTCTCACTTTCTTGCGCTCTTTTTTATTTTTTTTTTTTACTACTCTCCTGCTGTATAGTCGCATTTATCTTCTGTAACCAGGCTAATCTGTTAAACACAAGCAATATGAGTGCAGAGCCACTTCTATTTATGCTTAATTTCCGTTCACAGTCTCTCTGGCAACACATAAGCCTGCTGTGAGATCTTAGTAGCCTACTACAGAGACGTCACTTTGTGCGGTGCTTTGAAGTCTGGGGATAAAGAAAGCAGCGTGTATGTATTTTTTGCAACTTGGTTGAGAGGACAAAAACGGCTCTTCTCTAATCCTCATTCCTTAGCATGCCTCTGACTCCTCTGAGCTGCAAAAGAAACGGGCGTCTCCCATTGGCTCACCTTAGCTGTGCCCGAGAGCCTCAGCCAATCAGAGCTCCCCACCTCGGCACCCCCTCCCCCTCAGGTAGTGACGGCTGCGTGCGTGTGTGCAGGAGAGAGAAGGAAAGAGAGAGCAGGAGCATTTCTATGAATGGAAATGCGGAGGAGGATCCCAGAATGTGATGGCAATTGGCATGTCATTTCTCTCTCTTTCTGTCTTCGTCCCCTCCTCAGGCCATCAGTTCCTCCCCCATCTCACTGTCACTTTTCTCTCCCATCTTTTCATCTTTCTGCCATGGCGGACACTAATGCACACTGCTGTCCCTGTGACACGCATGATGTCCTAGACTCCCAGTGTCCTTAGGATCTGATTCATACATCAAAGTTAGTTAGGCATCATGGATGGATGGATGGATATCGATGAACACAGATAGATACTATAGATAGATAGACAGATACTATAGACAGATAGATAGATAGATAGACTGATGATAGATAGATAGATAGATAGATAGATAATTATGTAATGGGTAAATGGATTATGATTAATGTAAACTCTCTTTCATCCCTTCTTCATGCTGAGTGAACTGACTATATGACGTTTGCAAGAAGCTGTTAGTTTGTAGCCTCCTTCTCATCTCTCTGCTGGATCTTTCATTTGGAGCAGACCGTCATTGAGTCGTCCTTGAGAACGCTCCACTTTCCGCCCTCCCGTCTGCTGGGCTGGTATTCTAGCTTCTCGTGCCACTGTGTGTGAGTGTATGTGTGTGTGAAGCAGTCAGAGATTGCTCTGATTTCTAATATCTAACGTGTGTTCTGGCCTGAGGGCGGATAGTGGCTGTTTGCCTCACTACAACATCACTCACCACGGCAACCCGTCGTCATGGCGCAGCCCACGTTGTGCAAGCAGCATGGCGCTGCTGTCAGGATTGTCATGGTTATGCAGGCGCATCAGCTGTCGGTGCCGTACAGCCTCACGTTGCTATGACCACCAGAGTGGAGGCTTTTTAAATCATTATGAATATATTCATAATGCCTTATAACGGTCATTTTTGGTCATGTTTTCTTGACTAATGCACTGTAACACACAATGCAAGAAATCAGTTCTGGGGTGGTCATACGTTATATTCTACAATTTATAGGTGTAACCAAGAATTAAATATTATAATGGTGTAGTGGTTAAAATTTTATAATATGTTATAAATACATTAATTTGGCTAGAAGCACCAGAGACCGTAAAATGGTGTAAAGCACCATTTCAGTCGGGCAAGACTTCCACGTTCAGAAAAAAGGTGTTACCCTAAACCTTTAGAAAATAAAATATTTAGATTTAGAATGAAACCAAATCCATTGTTTTTATGATCTTCATCATTTCTTCAGGCTTCTCTTATGCAAAACTTTCATAAAAAATGTAATTCATTACAGACAATGGTTCATAAGCTAAGCGCGTCATAATAAATGTTTTTGGGATTAGGACATCACATTATTGGATGGCTCTGTTATCCTCTCCCATCAGGGCACAGCTGAGGCTATTAATTCAACAGAATGTTGGCAAACGCCGCTGAAGCCCCTCGCAGACAGAGGGAGATGGGAATGGCACATTGACACTTTCCAAGACACACGTTTTGAAGATTTTGGAGGCATATTTATTCACTGAGATAAATTATTTCTGTGCCAGATAATTGTTCCTTTGCACAGTTGGAACATCAATTATTTGTTAATGTTTTTTTTATTTTATTTTTAAGGACAAGCATTAATGAATTTCTTTCTTTTTGTTCTGGATTTGCTATGATATATATATATATATACACATACCATTTAAAAATTTCAGATCAGTAATCATTTAAAGAAATTAATGCTTTATTTAGCAAAGATGCATTAAATTGATCAATAGTGACAGTAAATACGTTTATAATGTTATAAAAGGTTTAATTTTTCAAATAAATTCTGTTCTTCTTGAAAATAAATCAGTTTCCACAAAAATATTAAGCAGCACAGCATTGGTGTCAACATTGATACTAATAAGAAATGTTTCTTGAGCATCAGATTCAGAATAAATTACAATCTAAAATATATTAAACAAAAAAAAATGTTATTTTAAATTTTATTATTTCACAGTATTATTGTTTCTGTGCCAGATAATTGTTCCTTTCGATCAGTTGGAAACACCAATTATTTGTCCATGTTTTCTTTCCGCCAATATTTAATGGACAAGCATTAATGCAGTAGCTTTATGCTGGATTCACTTTAATATATATAGTTCAAAGGAAAAAAAAAAACCAAGAAATTTTCCAACCCCAAAACTTTTGGTTTTACAGTGATATTTCACCATTAAAAACCAGTTACACAAAGGTCTTAAAATGTGCTATTTTTACTCTGTATTCTTGTAATCTACCCAAAAAATGTGCAGTATTCATCATGTCATAAGGTCAATATGTCATATAAACATGTAGAATTCCTGGCTCTTATCTTAAAATTCATTGTCAGTCATTTAATGGGGAGATCCCTGTTCTGTTCTTATGAAATCCTCTTATGGGGATGACGGGGCTTGTCTTTAAGTGTCGGCTCTTGATTTCATAATGTGCAGTTGTATTTATTTTCAGTGATCCAGCGGGGTCTCTGCTCTCAGAGCGGCAGAGTGCTGGAGTGGATTTGGGTCATGCTAGTTTTAGAGTGCCTCTCCTCGCTCTCTCAATCCATCAGAGCGACAAGCCCTAAAAGGATATTCACATCAGTAGTTAAAAAGCCAGGCTTTAACACTTACAGTTCAGCTTTCTACCCTTGTTCCACACCATAAGCTTTTTTAAAGGAATAGTTCACCCGTACAAGAAAAAAGTCTGTTGGCAAAGAGGTCTTTGATGCACAGTGATCATAAGAACATATTCAGCTGGAATATATTTGGCCATTTTCTCTGTTTTGACCTGTGCATATTGCTTTTACCTCCTACTCATCATCTCACGGTTAAGCGAGCGCTCGCTCTGGTGCTGAAAAAAGAAAAAATTGAATCAAATACTGACAGCGCTCCTTTGCATAATGTTTCCGTGATCTACTCTGCAGATGTTTTAAAGCTCTCTGTCTCTCTTCATCTCTTTTACAGTAATTGCCCTTTTTCCTTGGCTGCAGCCCTGGCCCGTGGTACAGCAGACAGTATCCTACAAAGCGATCTCTCCGTGTACTATCTCAACAAGAGTGTGGAGGACGGCACAGACACGCTGCCTCGTAAGTGCCCTATAAACACCACATCACATAACCGCAACTTGAAGTCTTATTTTTAAACGAGACCGGTCTAGCGTAGATTCATTGTGCTTTTCTTGACACTCATGAGCCACCTGAAGTCACGCAGTGTCAGTTAAAGCCAGTGAATGAGTTGAATCTTGCTATCGAGTAGAGATCTTGCGATATTTGATCCGAATGTAGGCCATTCTGCACAATTTTAAGCCTTCTATTCAACTGCAAATTTAGGTCACTTACTAACTTAACGGTGGCCTGAATTGCTTTCTTATCTTTCTATATTCGAATTGAAATGGCAAAGGAATTTGAGGTGAGAACGGCTGCTAATGTGCCACAGTTTTGGCTGGTTTAGAAAGGAGCAGGTCTAATGGAGCTTGAAAGATCAATTCATATTTGACACCTCTTTTTTATGATATCGTGTCTCATCTGATTCATTTCCCCCTTCACTTCAGATGACTCTTTCTTTAGCAATAACTGTAAACTGCCACATGAAAGTATATTACAATATTTATAGAAGGACAGATGTTGCCTGACATGCAAATAATGATGCGCATTGTGTTGTGAATGTACCATATGTTAGTATCATACTGGTCTTTGGCCTGTATTTAAGATTTTTTTTAAATTTGTATTGGTCAAAATTGCATATATAATTGTACATGCCAATTTCCTTTATTTTTACATTTAGGTTACCTTTGATGTCAACTTTAAAAAGACTAATAATTGTAATAAATTAAATCATTTTAATATTCGTTTTTAAATGTAATCTTTTAAATTAATCTAGCAAATATTCTAATAAATATTCCCTTTTTCTACTCTACATTATAACATGAATGGTTAAATTTACTTACAGCATTTAAAAATAATGAATAATTAATGGAAAAAAAACATTTTAGTATTATGTTTTGAATTTTTATGCAATATACTGTACTTTTTTAACATAAACCATAACATGAAAATAATTATCATTATAGTATATATTTTAAAATTCTATTCTCTATTGTCTAAAATCTATTTTTAGACAAAAATAGATTTGATAAATCTAAATTATATAATCATAATATATAATATTTAATTTGATTAAATTATTAAAATCTATTACAGTATTAAAATGCATTAATTATGTTTATTTACCAAAAATATAAAAGTTTAATATATGTTATTTTTATA
>SCHK01431439.1:0-12525 GCA_004124795.1 Poropuntius huangchuchieni | reverse complement strand
TATATATATATATATATATATATGTTTTGTTTTTTTCCCCAGACATACTACATCCATGAATTTTTTACATCATTTTACCTATAAGACATATAGGTACATATACAGATAACTTACAGTTTACAAATAATTGACCTTTTGCAAAGACCAGCTATGTTACTGTTGTCTGTCTGTCTATCTAAGGAAAACTATCAAAAGAAAAATAATTTGCAATACTACACTAATTCAAGGCATAACAAATGTTATAACTTTCTGTTCAGTATGATAGAGTTTAGTTAATACATTGCATATATTATATTTATTTATAAACTGCAGAAAGTGCTGAGATGTGTATGATTGTAGACGGAGACAGTAGACGGTGTGGTAGTCTTATATGAAACGTCATTTCTTTTGTTGCTTTCTTATTAAACTGCGTCATTTTTTGTGTGGGAAAAAAATAAATAAAGGCATAAATGCAATAAATGACAAATCATTTGGTTTGCAGCAGAACTGCAGCACTTATTTGCAATATGGGTCACATTATCTATTGACAATTTAATAATAGATTATGTAAATTACATGTATTTGAAATGGAGCTCAGAAATAAAGAGGATGATGTTTCCTAATCATAAATTTAGGTGAAAGTGTCACATCATCAAAGTCTGCATATATCAAATTACTATTTTAATATGCGTCTGTGATATCCTGTATAGAGAAGCTATAACCTTTTCCCTGAATGAAGATGTTTTAACACTCAATAGCCACATGATGGAGTCAGTGATTCATGTTTGAAACACTATGTGGCCTGCTGAGCTTGTTGAAACTTCATTTCATTTTTATAGAAATGCATACATGCAGCCCTGAAACACGATCAATTCAATAATGACAGATAAAAATTCACAGGTAAAGTTTCCAAATAATTCTAATTAAAAGACATTGTGTGGTTATGACAAATGGATGCACTGAATTTACAAGATAAATTTAAAATTGCGAACGCAATCGATGTAAATTTGTCCAAGCAGCTTTAAAACATTGTCATTTGATATTTAATGAAAAAAAGAAAAGAAAAAGAAAAAAGAATTAGCTATATTAACTGTGTTTAAATATTCTTACTTGGTAATTTTTAGAAGTGTCATTTGAAATGCATTGTTCAAAATGTGTGATCATAACTAAAGATCAAATGCAGTGCATGTCAGCTGAGTATCTCTGCTGTGTTCGGATCAGTGTGTCTCAGAGGGAATGTGGCGTGTCTATAAAGGTTCTCACTCATCCAGGTCACTGCAAAAGTCATGTAAAATCTCCATCAGGAGAATCTAGACTTGTTTATTGATTTAAGACATTTGGAGGCTTGTGACGTTGTGTGAAGAAGGTTAAATGCTGAGGAATGTGACTTGACGTTTCTTCGCAGTGACCTAGAAAGTTGCCAGCAAATAAGTTCATAAAAGACCAGCAAGTTAATAAAAAGCGTTCATGTGGATAAGTACTACAGAGTAGAGCTTCTCAACTGGTATAGCTTTGGACATCAAGAAAATACCCTTTTTTTGTAAAAAAAAAATATATATATATGTAAAGAAATGTTTTTAAAATTAAATGCTGAAGTTATTCATTTGTAAATTTCTATATTTAAAGAATTAATAGCGTGAATTGCATATAGTTTGTATATTGTATTTCTATTGATAGTTTCATGCTGTCAGACAAGAAGTCATTTTACAAAACAGAAAACATTTTCACCTTTGCAAATGAAACTGCGTTAAGTTTAATCCAGGTTATATAATAGTTTTGTTAGTTTTGTCATTGATTTATGGTGATGGCATGTCACGCAACCAGTCCATGTTGGCATTTGTCTATTTTGAATTGCTTCTACTATGAATTGATTTTTATTGGACAAGCAGGCCATCCAATATGTAGAGTTTTGTTTTGTGTTTTTCATGAGAACAGATTTTGAGAAATCTAGCATCACATCATGTTCACCAGTGGATCATCTGCAGTGAATGGGTGCCGTCGGAATGAGTCCAAGCAGCTGATAGAAAACATCACAATAATCCATGCAATTCCAGTCCATCAATCAACGTCTTATGTAGTGAACAGCTTGTTTTTTTTATTTTTTGTTAAGAAACAAATCAATCATTTAGACATTTTAACTTTAAACTCTTGCTTCTTACCAAAATATAAGTCCATAATCCATAATAATGCTTACTCGAGTGTACATTTTTTTTGTTTTTTTATTAATTTTATTCTATTATTTTTATTCATCATTTCTAAAATGATATTCTTATTATTCATAAATATTTTATAGTTGGCATTCAGTTTATTTATTTATGTATTTATCTGCCTTTCGGTTAAACTTTATTTGCATATAATCTGTATCAACATATTCCTGAATATTGACTGGTGTGCAATCCGCACCAATAGCAAACAGACAGCAGACACTGTTTCTATTATAATCTGCTCAGAATAACACCCGAGAGACGTCCATTTATGCCGTCAGGGAGTGAAGAGCCTTTAAAAAAATAATCAGGGATTTTCCAACTGAAAGCAGTGCACTATTTGGAAGGAGCTGAGAAGAGAAGGACTGAAATGCATAAAATGTCTCTGAGAGTAATCTCTTGTCTGAAGAGAGCAGCGCTGGCATTTATAGTGGAAGTTCTCCCACTCGTTTTCTCAGGGGTTGAGCGGGATGTTAGATGGGTGCTTTCAGGGAGACTTTGACTTTCATTTTAAGCACATAAAAAAAGAGAGAGATCCGATTCATTTCTAACTGACTGTTGCCCTTCAGGGGCCACCGCTGGCAGATCATTCAGGGCCCAAAGTGAATTAAAACTAAGTAGGGATTGCCTGAGATCTTACGTATTTGAAACAGTCATTTTCTTGTGCTTATATATTATTCATTTTACTCTAAGCAATGGTTCATCCAAAAATGAAAATAATGTCATCATTTACTCACCATCATGCCACTCCAAACATGTATGACTTACTTTCTTTTGAGGAGCCAAAACAACAAAAAATGATATTTTGATTTGTCCGTGTGCAGTGAACATCAATGGGATCCAATTTTGTTTGGAAATATCTTCCTTTTTTTGTTCTACAGAAGATGACAGAAATGTTGGGATTAATAGTTTTTTTCAGTATGTGATATCAATTTCAGTGGTGGACAAAAACAACAACAACAAAAAACCTGTATAATTACATTAAAGTATGTTTAGCATTTTAATAGTGTGTTAATGTTTTATGAAAATGTAGACATATTGCATAAAACCTGAAACATAAAGATGTGAATCATTTTTAAATTCACTTATCTGAGGTTAGAATACATGCATCCAAAAAGTCATGCAACTTCCTCACATCATGTTAATGTACATTGAACACATCATCAGACTTATATAGTTTTATTGATTTTTACATTTACCTCTGCTTTATTTATTTATTTGTTTGTTGTTCATCCTCTATTTTTTTCAGTTGTGTGTGTTTATATATATATATATATATATATATATATATATATTAAAGATACATTAATATACAAGATATAGAAATTCATGTACTATTGGGTTTGTATAAACCACTCAAAAATATCAAAGACGGAAGTAAAGAAGAAAACTAACTATGATGTTGTGGGGTACAGCTGAGCACATAAAAAACATCAAATAAAGTAATGCTTTTCTCAATGATAATAATAAGTTTTCAAGTTCTCATTGCTGTATACAACCCTATCTTGGTCAACAAAAACACAAAGTTGTGTTTTTCATTAGGGACTTTGCATGTAAGAACGCCAAAAAATGTAAAACTGATTATTCTGAAAAACACTTTTATTGTAACTACACTTGTACACTAATTGTTACTAATCGTATACTCTAATTGCAGCTTGAATAGAAACATAGTGACTTAGGGATGGGCTCTTTTGACTTGAGCCAGTAATCAACCACCTAGCAACCATTCAGAACACCCTCGCAACCAACTACAACATGAGTTTTGTGTATTCAAGCACTGCTCGCATTCATAAAACCTTTGAGTTTCTGTTTCGCTGACGCCTTCAGTGAGCAATTACACCTGGTTTACATGTTGACATCCTGTTAATTAGGCTAATGTGAATGTTCAGCCGTTAAAATGATGTTCTGCCCATCAAACCCACCCACACACACACTGGCATGCGTCATTAAAACACTCCTGCGACACACGCCTGACTGGCATGCTATCGTCCTCCCCTGAGGTGAAAGCTTTGATAGCGCGCCGGGTATTTTTCGTCAAGCGTGCTGGTACAGTATATTATTTGACACAGTCTGCTGTTCGAGTCGGTGGCATTTTACCTGCCCTGATTGATCAAATCTCTGCTGTTTAGAGACCTCAGACTTCATATTGTGTCTCTTATCTAATATCTGCCTTTTCACTTGAGACTTATTGCAAAGGTCTTGAGATGTGCCGCATAGGCGTACCCTAAATAAGCAGAAAAATGAAAGAAGCCTTTATGAATTTTGTCTTTTATAATAAATGTAGCATTTTAACAGAAAAATCACTTATCTTTTGCTACCAACATGGTCATTTTATTCTTTTTTTTTTCTAGTTAGAATATATTATATTGACTGAAAAAAAAAAAAAATAGGTGTAGAAACAGTTTTCACTCAGAAATTACTAGTAAATTTTGCAATTAGAAAGGTACAGTAATACACTGAGTTAAAGAAATCATTCAAAAGTTTGGGGATGTTAAAAATGTATTCATTCATTCATTCATTGTTATTTAAAATAGGTCTCATATGATAATGTATTTGGTTAACTAGCTTAATTAATTAGTTTTAAAATAACTTTTATGGCAAAACATATTTTTTTAGATTTTTAGTTATTCCATATTTCCATTGATGAAAAAGCTGAATTTTCAGCATCATTACTCAAGTCTTCAGGGTCACAGGGTCTTCAGGGTGCTGATTTGATGCTCAAGAAACATTTCTGATTATTATCAATGTTGAAAACATTTGTGCTAAATACTATTTTTTGTAGAAAGCGTAATGGAAAGTTCAAAAGAATAGCGCTTGTTTAAAACAAACCGTTTGTAACATTATTAGCATGATTACTGCAAATTTTGATAAATTGAATGCATCCCTATAAGGCATTTAATGCATTAATGATAAATATTTTTATACTTTGACTTTTTTATATACTTCATGCCTTTTTTATACTTAAGCATTGGCATTAAACTTTTTTTTTTTTAAGTGAAACTTAAATGTCCTAATTCCTTTTTGGGGCCACAACAACAGCTAATTTTACCTCAGTAAATAAAACCGAATAGCTTCTGTGCTGTCTTTGCCTCTCAGTCCTACTGTGTTCAACCCATCTGTGCGGTGGTGTGTGTCACAGCACACAGCCAGGCTTTCATACAGCTTCTCTGTGTAGTCCTCACATGTACAGTTATGTAGGTGTCTACAGAGAGTCTTTGTTCATACATGTCTAAAGTTACCTGAAGGAGATCTGCGTGTTATGAAAGCAGAGAGGTGTGAATATATGACACAAGACATTCTCTTGCAAGTTTTGCTCATGTACGTCACATCTGCCTCTGCTTATCATGGCTAAAGTATAGGGACCGCTTTCTGTTATACAATTTGATGATTTTGCACTTATGTAATGTTAGTGGCATTTCTCTGTGCAAAACACGCTACTACAATGTTTGGGCGTTCCTGGTGTTTGCGTGGGCATTGCTAATATGGTGTTATGGTGTTTTTTGTTTTTTTTGTGCATTGTGGTTGCTAGGGTGATCTAGCTGGTTGTCAAGGTGTTCTGAGTGGTTAAGTATATTGCATGTTATTCTGGGTGGTTACATACTGTCTCTAGATACTGTATGACCCTTCTTCATGCATTAAATTAATCAAAAGTGCCAGTAAAGACATTTATAATCTTACAAAATGTTTATATTTCAAACAAATGCTGTTCTTTTGACATTTTTGGTCATCAGAAAATCCTGAAAAAAATTATATATGTATATACGTGTGTGCGTATATATATATATATATTTCTACTTTACAAGCTAGCAACTTTGTGTGCATTTATAGATGTAAATTGTATGAAACTATAAAAAATAAATAATTGAATAACACTTTAGATTAGGGAATGCTATTCACTATTAACTAGCATATTGGCTGTGTATTAGTATTTATAAAGCACATATTAATGCCTTATTCTGCATGATCATATTTTAGATCCCTATACTTAAACATAACAACTACAACAACAACTTTGCTTACTATCAATAAACAGCAAAATAGGAGTTTATTGAGGTAAAACTCTTACTTAAAAAGTACGAAGGTCCACTCCTAAACTTTCACTGAAATTATGTTTGCAAAGGTGTTTTGATTGGTAGTATGAGTAGTATGAGAGATATCCAGGTCTCCTGAGGCCCTCCTCAATGCAAGTCTATTTTTTGTTCACCTGTTTTATCACCCACCAGGTGAAAATCAAGCCTCTCTTCAATAAGCCACATGATTAAAAGTATCAGAATTATGACACATTTTGCAGGAATAGTTGTAGGCTGAAGGTTAGGGTTGCAGTCACGCTTCTGTGTGTTCTACTGAACCGGTGCTGAATTAAATATAGTTTTAAGTGATGTTTTTGCAGATATCTTTATACGTCGTCATCTGGCAAATTCACCCATCTGATTATTTTCTGGAGCAGAGGACACAGGTATTTCGACTGCTTTCAGTGCGATTAATCCCACAATGCTAATTCTGTTGAAGTAGCGCATGCGATTTTCTCTAAGACGGTGGATTAAGCACTTTAGCGTCCGAGGGGAGCCGCGTTGGGGAGCGAGGCGAAGCAGATGCTTTTGTAAACAATATTACCCTCTTCTCCCTCCAAAGTGGAAATCAACAGTGTGGGGATGTCACTGGTTTGGAGATAAGCCATGAAAAATGGAGGGCTCTGTTATAGTGGTGCTTTGGCAAGCAGGCCATAATGCCATATTTCCTCTCCGCTGGTGCTCGACTTATCCAGTCCTTTTGGTGACAGATGTTCCGCGTCAGTTGGGAGAAAGTCAGGAAGACGCGTCAGGCTAGTGTAAAATTGGGCTGCTGTGTGTGCGCGGGTGCCCGTAAGACTTTGATAACATGCTGAGTGGTGCACGGCATACTGGAGAGTTGTTTTTATGTCTCAGAGTGGATGAAATGCTCTTTGAGGACGGACTTTGGGAGATATTCTGCGTGCGTCTTTTGTATGCTTGAATTCCACGCTTGTTGAATGGGCAGCCTCGAGATCCTTTT
This sequence comes from Poropuntius huangchuchieni, assembly GCA_004124795.1. NCBI lineage: Eukaryota > Metazoa > Chordata > Actinopteri > Cypriniformes > Cyprinidae > Poropuntius > Poropuntius huangchuchieni. The sequence continues at coordinate 5,311 of SCHK01431439.1, read as the reverse complement.
CGACACTTTGAAGAAAGCGGCCAGTGAATTAACAGACCCTGAATTTCATATCGGCGCCCTTTATGTTCCATATTCCTTTGAGCTAGTACTCGAGTGATAAAAACACACAGTGACAGTTTTGCACAATTGTAAGATTGTGGCTGCAGGAAGTGAATTATGCTTGTTTTTATCAAGGAATTGTACACTTGTTTTCATGGAAAACTTGTTTACTTGTCTACTTTGTCAAGTGTTGCATATTTCTGTTGCGTAGTCTTTGCCACTATTCAGATAAAATTTGCGTTTTGCTGAAAGTTTGAGTTGTAGTTATAAACATGGCATGGGTGTCGTTTCATGTAGTGATTTGGATGGGATTGGGTTCCCCGTTGTCTGGATGTGGGGCATTGTGGAAGGTCATGTGCTCTGGATTTATTAAGTCAGATGGGATGTCAGCAGTACTTGAATCACCAACTGTTATTTCATCCATAGCAAAAGTTTTGCCAACACATTTAGCTTTAGTTGCAGTGCTTAACATGCTCAAAACAAATTTGAAATGTTCGCTTGAATGCAATTAGCAACCCAGGCTCTTTGGAAAAAAGGACCTGTGGTGACATGTTGCTTCTTGTGTATTTTGCAAGTGAAATTTCCAGTAAATGATGCTAAAAGCATGCCCAGTTTCATCTAAAACAGATGAATGAGAATCTGGAAATGGTTTATTAAGTTGGCTGCTGTATACATTGTGGCATTTCACAAATGAAATGTCCGGTGAGTGGCGTTAAAAGGCTAAAAATACTTTACTGTGTTTAAAAATAATGTACCAGCTACACGGAACCTAACCGATAATGTTAGCAAACATATACAAATGCATTTCCTAATTTAACAATGCCACTATAGCATGTTTCTTCAAGTCTTTGAGCTCTTTTTATTATGACTTGTGTTTAACAGACTCATAGCGGAGTGCTCCACATCGAAAATTCAGTGCTGCACCAGGTGTGCTACTAAGCAAGTTTACCCTGTCAGAAAAGCATTATATAGTCATATGGACTTGGTTATGTGATGCAAATCATGCGCAATGGTAAAAGTTGTTCTCTTTCATAGGTTCACTCAACGCTGCAGAGTTGATGCAATGGGAACACCTCCAGGTGTGACGATTGTCCGAAGCCTGTATAGAATCACGCCAATTCATTGACTGATGGCACGAGATACCGCCCCTACGTCATGCTTAATTGACCTAGACCTGCGCTCGCACCATCTTACCCCTCAGATTTTCCTCTCTTCAGAAGCATTTGCTTCTCGCAGTTTTTCTGGCCCATTTCTCGCCAGCGTTTTAGTTTTGGATTTCTTTTCCACTTAAGCGACCACAACCGTGGAATATCTTTATCCGTGCAGTAAGTGAAATGGACTTTCGTCGATGCCAGCTGCTGTGCTCTCGTCTCATCGCGAGTGACGACTAGCACGTTAAGTGCGTCAGATGTATGGGCCTGTCCAAAGTCCGCCTTCTCCTAGTAGCCCCGTTCTGGCCTTCCCAGACGTGGTTCTCGGAGTTGGCCTTCCCTCTGAGAGACTATCCGTGTAAGGTGTATGTGGACCATTCCAGTCAGTGGCGTAAGTCCCTACAGTTGCTGCCGTGTTTTGGTGCAGGACGCAGAGGGCTAGCCGCATCAAAGCACACGATTTCCCACTGGGTTAAGTAATCTATTTCAATGGTGTACAGGGTGCACGGTCTTCTTTCAGTGTTCTGGTCTGTAATGGGCCAGACTTGGCAGCGTGTTAGCTTGGCGTGTGTGGTATATCGTTTACCATTGCGTCAGCTACGCAGTGCTGAGTGAACCTATGAAAGAGAACATCTCGGGTTACTTGAGTAGGGAATGAGATGCTGTGTCCACTGCCAAGCTCCTCACGCTGTCGACCTGCATCTTCGACTGAAAAATCTGAGGGATAAGATGGCGCGATCACAGATGCCAATTACATATGACGTAGGGGCGGTATCTGGCACCATCAGCCAATGAATTGGCATGATTTTATACGTGCTTCAGACAAGCATCACACCTGGAGGCGTTCCCATTGCGTCAGCTACTCAAAGTCTTGTTCCCTATTCAGAGAACATGGGTTATGTAAGTAACTGGAGATGTTTTGAGGGCATAACATAGCATAAAAGTCTTTATGAACTGACAATCTGCCCCTCTAATCATAATTTGAGCAAAAATGACTAAAAGTTGTTGATGTTTTACTGCCACTAGTGTTCATTTCAGCTAAAAACTGTAGTGAATTCAATGTTTTTTGCACATTGCACATTTTTCAGTTGAGCCCATGTTGGCAATTAAAGACGTTCCTATCTGGACAGGATTAGATTTCTCAGAAGTTTTCTGAACAGTAGTTAGTTTACTCTAATAAATGTCTTTCATCTGGTAATTTGAGGCCTCTTATTGAAGTACAAAGACATTAAAAAAATACTACATTTTCATCAGAAAACCTGTGTTGACTTTTTTCCAGGTGACCTTTGGTTATCAACTTCATCTGTAGTGAGGATGAAAATTCAATTGACAACTGACCACAAAGGTCTTTTCCAAAGTTCATTCAAATTATAATGCAGATCCATCATGCTAATGTTTTGCATAATTTACCGATATCACACTGTTAATGGAGAGAGAAACTAATTAGCGTCGTACTAGCGCTGTCTTTTCATGCTGCTTTTGAAGTATATTAAGGAAATTAATACTGGCACTAAAATATTTCCAGTTAATAATGGGACATAACCTGCCGTGCAAAAATGACCTCTTAGTCAGAAACGTAAGTTCCCTGAATTCAAATTTTCCATAAATCTGCTTTAGTTAATACTATAAATAGCCATTCAGGAAAGTTGTTTGGACATTGTGCTGAATAATGCTCACTAGTATTTTTGCAGCCTGCGTATAATGCCAAATACAACGTTCACTGTGACAGATGCTTCTGTTGTGCTTAGAGAAGCGGTTTTGTTACAAACCCTGTTACAATGTGCCATATTTCATAAATAGACAAAAAAAACAAAAAAAACAACTTCAAATGCAGCCAGACCTGAATTTGCATTTCTATGATTCGTTGACAGGTCAGCAAATTATTTTATTTTATTTTATTTTATTTTTTTATTTTATTTGTGTCAGATGTACAGTATGCAAATAAAGAAGGCACTCCCGGAATGCATTACAACACTTAAAAGCAATTTAAAAAATAAATAAATAAATTTGATATTACAGAAGACTTATATTTATCAAGACTTAATAAAAGACTTTTAAAAGACTTCATAGCTAGAACGTTGCTGCAGTACCTGTTTATGCTGTAGAGAGCAAAACAGCTCACTGTCGTTTTTGAAAGAGCCTACACCATACTGACGCTTCCTCCTTTCATATAGTAGAATTTGCTGTCTCATAATTTTTAGTTTACCAAACTTGAAAGATATTTTGCTTTGCATCCCGAAACTTTCAAAAGCTGCTTTCCCTTTCTTTGTGAGGCTGCGCTAAGCAAAACTGAGTCACCACATCTCGAATTCTCTGGCTTGTTACCTCTAAAGCGGAAGAGCCACAAAGACAGTACAGGGACTGCCATGCATTTTTAATGCCTCCATGTTTCTTTCCAGTGTTGCACTGCCACATGCATATTTCAAGGGAATAACCAGTGAATTTGTTATGTATAGTGCCACTGAAGGTGCTGGTCAGAGACAATTGCTTTTTTAATGTGAATAACATTTTGTCTCGATGAATGCATGCACACTTGCTAAGTCCACCTTAATTACAATGGTGGCAAAGAGAGGCTCCGTAGCATGTACGGCTAGTTCTTTAGATGCAGTTAACACAAACACACATTCATGCTGTGCACGGTGTGGCGTGTCTGTGTCTTTAATGGTAATTATACATTAAAAGTGACAGAAGCACGCCACGCTGTGCAAAGTAACTCCCTACAGTGTTGTTGTGATTGAATTCTCACCTTCCGTCTGCCTTGGAATGGTTCCTCGCGTCATCATTAAACGCGTGTGGATACGGGAGTCTTGACGTCGCTTTTAGACAAGTTAATTTACCGCTCTGGCTCATTCTAGCATAATAAATCAAAAGTATTGCATTCATAGCTATTCCGAAAGAAAATAATAGCCACATATTAAGAGACCAGAAAAACAGTGAGGACCAGCATTATGATTTAGAGAGACAAACTGGGTTGTTTTTCATTTTTGGTAAAATGTAAATGTTGCTACATGTGTCACGTCTACAAACAATCAACAACAAACTTGTTGAATACATGTTTCTTGAAGGGCGAACAAACTTCTCACCTCGTGTGCTCTAGTTATAAGAAGTTAAAACAACATTCATTGATTTTTCCAGATGTATGTGTATATATTACTTATATATTTTTATATACTTGTATATTCTTAAACTTTATCAAAAATCATGATTTCTACATGGTTGACAATGGTTTAGTACTGATAATAATCAGAAAAGTCTCTTGGGCAGCAAATCAGTATATTACACTGGAGTAATGCTGCTGAAAATTCAGCTTTGATCACAGGAATAAATCTCACATTAAAATTACTCAAATATCTTAAATATGTTCATATAGAAAACACTTATTTTAAATCTAATAATCATTCCTTTACAGTATCTTTGATCAAATAAATGCAGCCTTGCTAAGCATAAGACTTCAACAAATTCAAAAAATGTTACTGCCAAATGATTTAATAAATATTTAATAAACATTTATTTAATATTGAGTAAATATCAGCAAAATAATATATTTTGTGAAAAATAGTTATATGAATTTTCTGTAACTATCAAATTTTTCCTCAATTTTTTTTTTAATACATTATATCATGTGTATATGCAGCCTTATATTATATATTGATACAATGGATTCATGTTATAACAAATAAAGTCCTAATTGTATTATGCCCTACTGTATGTCATGTCCAGCTATTTTTTTTAAATTAAATATCAAAATAAAATGTAAAATTTGAATGTTAAAACAATAGTTTCACACACACACGCACACACACACACACGCACACACACACACACACACACACACACACACACACACACACGTATGATGTGCTATCACTGTGGGGACTCTCCATAGGCGTAATGATTTTTATACAGTACACTACGTACTGTATGTTGTATCGCCCTTCACCTACCCCTTACAGGAAACTTTCTGCATTTTAAAGAAAAAAAAAAACTCATTCTGCATGATTTATAAGCTTGTTTAGTCGTGGGAACCTTGATTTAGATCCCAACAGTGACACAAGTCGCCATGAGTCTGTGTGTATTCAGGTTTAAGTCCCCACAGGCATATATAAACAGGCACACACACA